>PVIU01007201.1:0-44609 GCA_004026605.1 Ondatra zibethicus | reverse complement strand
TGTTCTCAAAAAGATAAAACATGCAGAAGAGATAGGTCCTGGTGTCATTGTTGATGGGTTCAGATCCCATATTCACACACTGTTTTTAAGTCCTCTTTTTTATTTTTATTATTTATTTATTTGGCTTTACAAGACCAGATTTCTCTACATAGTCCTGGATTTCCTGGAACTCCCTCTTTAGACCAGGCTGACATTAGAACTTAGAGATCTGTTGGTCTCTGCCTTCCAAGTGCTGTGATTAAAGTCATGAGCTGCAATGCCTAGTGGGGTGTCTTTTTTAAAAATTCAAATATGCAGGTATCAAAAGCTATAATGACTATTGTACTAGTTAGGGTTTCTATTGCTGCTAAGAAACACCATGTTCAAAAAGAAGCTTGAGGAGAAAAGGCTTTATTTCGCTTACCCTTCCACAGCATTTTCATTATCTAAAGGAGTCAGGAACTTAAGCAAGGCAGGAACCTAGAGGCAGGAGGTGATACAGAGGCCATGGGGAAGTACTGCTTACTTGCTTGCTCTTCATGTCTTATTCAACCCACTTTTTTATAGAATCTAGTATCACCAGCCCACGTATGGCAGCATCCACAATGAGTTGGGCCCTCTACCATCAATCACGAGTTAAGAAAATGTCTTACAGGCCTGTCTATAGCCTGATGTTATGGAAGTATGTTCTTAATTGGGTTCCTTCCTCTCAGATGACTTTAGATGTGTCAAGCTGACATGAAACTATCCAGTGCAGATATAGAGTAGACATAGTAGTTTGGGGAGTCCCTCGTTTTCTATTTTACAGTGTTAAGTACTTTCCTTGATTCTAGTCTTAGTTAATTGAGATTCTATTCATTTCCTTCCAAGATGCAATTTTAAAGCAAATATCTGGCATATTATCATTTTACCTTTAAATACTTGAACACATAGCAATAACGGGTGCACCATTTTATAAGACTGGTCAGAATTAAATTTATCAAACTTCCTTATTCTTTGTATTTTTTTTTACAAATTATTTTGATAATTTGGAATTTCTGTGTGTGGATGGTGATGTACTTTCATTAACACAATTGATTGTAATCCTGCTCTAAACCAATTCTAAGCAATAAATACATTGCCATAGTTCAGATAGAAAAGAGAAATGACCTAAGTTATTCTTTTATTGGGGAAGGAAAATAGGAAAGTTGTTAAAAATTTATTACAGTGTAGAGAGCAAGTGTCTGTAGTGTTTTCTGATGAGTTCTTTCTTTTCTTTACAATGTATACAGATGTTTAGTATTATGATGTCATTATTAACTGCTTGTTAGCTTGTCCTGTGGAAACATAGAGGTGAATAAAAATATTTTTATATGTATTTTGTTCATTTTCCTTTACTTTAATTAGTACAGTCTATGCTGATTGTACTTTGTCTTGATTTTAACCCTGACATCATAATTTCTCAGTGGACTAGAGAAATTTGGGAATGAGATCAGTACCATGCAAATTAAGCTTTCTCAGGTTGATTCATTTAGGACATATTAGCAAAGCAGAGAGTGATTTTAATGAAGATATAATTAAGTTTAGAAAACCTGATTTTTTTCATTCAGAGAAAGTCTATAAAATTGCAAAGAAAAAAACCATTTCCTTTAATTGTAATCTTATTGCAGATCTAAATAGAATTTTATAAGAAAATGAATTAAAACCAACAAAGTAAAAAGTAACAAATGCATCAACAGAATTAACAATGTATAATTATATTTCTCCCATACTTACAAAAGACAGTTGATTGAAACTTAGCTCTGTTTAAAATTTCCCAAGTCAGGGGCAGACACATAGTTATTGTCAGGGAATCTCTTGTCACTGTGCTTATTGTTGTGTACTGTCCCAAAGCAAATCAGTATTTTCCAGTGTGCACATCACCTAAGTAATGACTTTGAGCATGTGGGTTTTAGGTATTTTCATTTTCATTACCCAGTAGACAATGCTTCTGGCTTTTGTTATTTTGAGGATTTGAAGTCATGCCATATGCAATCTAAGACTGATGCTGACCTGATGCCTATGCCATTGTTATGCCAGCAGCTAGGATCACACCAAGGGGCAAGCGGTTTTCAATGTCCTTCCCAAGCCATGCTTTATCAACATTGAGGACTTTTTTGTCACTTCATTGGACATCATGCCTCCCATGAAGCCATTAGTATGCCTCATTTTTATGGATCTTAATATTTTCAGAGACAGGATCAAGGAAGATTCATTTAAAATATGCCAGTAAGAAAAAAAATCACAACAAAATTCTTATTATATGATACCATCAGATTATATAAAACGGATCTAGGTTTTTGATTCTGTAATTGTTTGCTTTTGATAGACCTGATTAACAGTACCTCCAATCAGCAGGAAATAGTGTAGTCAACAGTGCCCAGATTCCCAAAATGATTGTTTATAAATGCTTGTTTACATTTAAAGGGGGGATATGCTATAGATATTAATACTTTGCATTGGTATAGATCTTGGTCTATTGATACAAATTTAAGGTCAATTTTGTTATATGTATATTTCTGCTCTTTATTAAGGTATTATGTTTGTTTGTGGTTCATTTAAAAATGTAATATATGATTAAGAAATACTGGTTAATAGATAGTCAAATAGATAGTAATATAATATAGGTTTTCTAGATATATTTCAGATGGATAGGTATTCTTCAAATCTTTCAAAGACTAACAGAATATGACAGTGTTGCAATTTATGTAGTTTCTGAATGATTATTTAGGGTCTGGGCAGCCGGGAACAAACAAGCAGCTTCTGCCAACAAGTGTGCTTTCTTGTGTAAAGCATATTGTGTTGTTTGTATTGCTCCATGCATTTACAAGGTAGCAAAACAAATTTACTTAAGGAAAAGTATTCTTTTACATTTCTCTTCAATCTCTTACAACAACTAACAAAAATGCAAAAAATTAAAGCTCAACAAAACTTTCTGACTACTTTAAAATACTTTTGAACTTAAGTATTTGCACTTTAATGTGAGCATTAACAAATGATAACCAATGGAAAATAAATAAAAAATAATGTCATGTTAAACAATTATCATCAGGTTTTGAGCTATGTCTCCTTTAAAATTATATATTAGCATTTTAATCATGGGTACTTTGAATTGTAACCTCTTAAAATTATCATTATAAATATAATTAGTGAAGATTAAATCAATATTGGAATTTCATAGAATTCTAATTTAGAGCCAGGTGGTGGTGGCATATGCCTTTAATCCCAGCACTCAGGAGGCACAGGTAGGCGGATCTTTGTGAGTTTGAGGCCAGAGCCTGGACAGGCTCCAAGCTACAGAGAAACCCTGTCTCGAAAAACAAAACAAAACAAAACAAAAAGAATTCTTATTTAATATGATTGATATCCTTGTGAAAAGGAGAAAGTTGAGACACAGACTGCAAAGAAAGGCAGACTGCAAAGAAAAGTTCTGGGTGACATGTCTACGAAGGAGGGAATGTGGAAATTGCTAGTCAACCAAGAGAAAGCAGACAAGAAACACTGACTAGATTCTTCCTCACAACCATCAGAAGTAAAAATTACCTTCCATGCCAAAGCTTTGGACTGTTAGAGTTCAGACTTGTCAAAGTTAAAAGGTATTTAATAGTTCATGCCATCTTTTTTGCCTTATTTTGCTATAGAAACCCTAGCAAATCAGTGCAGTGGTGTTGTATTTTAAGTATCCTTAGATGTGAGTAAAATCAATGATTCTTGAATGTGGTGTTTGAAAAAGTGGATATTACCCTTCTCTCTCCAAAAATCTGAAAGTAGAGATGTTAACACATGAATTGTATGTGTTATACAAAATCTGATGAGTTTGCTCTTGGTATGTTCATTCCAACAGTTAGATTAGAAACGACTTTTGTTCTGAGGAGACGAAAAGAAGCCTGAGTGTGTCAACATTAACCAACTTCTTTGACAATTTGTAGAACAAAAGGATTCAGTAAAGTAGACCCTTACTTTGTTTTTACCAGACAGCAACACAGAACTTGATCTCACCTTCATGTCTGCATATAAGATGTACAGAACATGTGATCCAGTTGCCCTCGGACATCCCTTAGGCATCACACTGGAGACAAGATGCTTTCTCTGAACTCCAGCATTGCTGTATTTCCCCCACAGCTGGCTGTTTGGTCAGCTCAGTTTCAGATGCTGCTGACATGAAGTGGCTTTTGCTAAGTGATTATTTCATGAGGGCTCTGACTCCATCAATGATTTAATCCCTTGATGGATTCCTTACCTTTACTAGGAGGTGGGGCTTCATTGGAGGATGGGGAAAGCATGAAAGACGTTATTTGCTTTTGATTTGCTCTGTTTCTCTCATTACTGCCACTGTGGAGGTACTTTGGTTTTACAAAATCCTCTAGCCCCAACATTCTGCCTCAACTTGGACCAAAAAAAAAAAAAAATGAAACCAGCTGGCTATAACCTCTGAAATATGAACCAGAGTAAATCTTATTTCCATTACAACCATTTCCCTCTGGTATTTAGAAGGGGTGAACAACTGACCAGCCTCACAAGAATTCAAAAATTGGAGCCAAACAATTAGGTCAGGAGTCAAAGGGGAGGTGAGCCGCTATTCTTCTCTATCTCATTTTACCTGGACATTAATGCTGAGAAGGTTGTTAGGAAATGGGGACATCATTATTTCGGCATGAATTTGTTGTGCCTGTATCACAGAACCTCCAAGAAGACCACCACAGAGCTGGTATCCAATGCTGGTATCAATAAACACTGGGGTTTATTGATTAGAAACTAGCTTGGACAGAAACCCAACATACCGATGCAGCAGGTGGGGGAAAATGGCCCCGAGCCCTCAGGGTGAGAGGTTTTAAAGGGGAAAAACCATAAGCAGGATTGTACAAGCCTTGGCGCTTCGGGATTGGGTATAGGTATACAACTTTTGAATTTGTTGGTTGGAGTATAGGGGAACTTCAAAACAGCAACTGTGAGCAGACAAGAATTTCAAAACAGCAGCTAATCAGGTACCCACAAGGATGTTTGAAATAAGCAGATGTAAGCAGATGTTATTTGGACACCCTGGTGGGCAGGCACAGTTTCTTGAAAATATTTATGAGTTCGCTAGAGCTGCACTTACCCCTCCTAGTTAGGTCCTGCCTAAAATGGAGTTCTTTCTCAAAATGGAGTTTGTTCTGCTCCTTCAAATTCTAGAAGGGTAAAGCCACCTGTATCTGAACTTTTTTTTAAAATTTTGTTTAAATCTCAATTTCTATTCTTATGGACAACTTTTCAATTATTTTTCCCAAAAACCTACCTCTTTGGGCAATCTTTGGGTTCATAAGGAGAAGGAACAGAAACAACCTTTAAGACACATCAACAGATTCCTTACATATCACCGGAGTCTGTCTTTCTGTTCTTTCTTCCTCATATCTTAACTCCATCAAACTATTTTCAGTCCCCATTTTACCAGATAAGTTGCTCAAACTCTTCTTTGCTAAGTGTAACATCAATATGCAATGCAGGATCTATCATAAACTTTCAAACTCAGTATATCAAAGCCATAGTTCCCCTCTTACCAAATACGTCTGCCATCTTAGTTTTGATCACTTACCTGGAAAAGGAAACTTTTTACTGCTTTGGCAACTCTGCTGCCTTTGCACAAAATTGACAGAGGAAGGAATAACATTCACTACTTTTGTCATGAGTAGGCAGATACGAAGAAAAGGCTATAGGACTACCTGTGATTTATTAGACCATAAACATCCAAACGATGGAAGTAGATGAGTTTTGTATTTCTTCAGATACAAGGTCTGAGCTGTACTGGAGCCCTGGAATATCTGAAAAAAAAATAAGCTGCCGTTGACTGCACATAGATAACCATTAGAATGGTTGACTTCTCTCCCCAGACTCTCAATTATCCAAGAGCTGCCTTTTGTGTGTATAATCATTCCCAAGGAGACAGGTCTTTAAAGCAGGTCTTTTCTAATAACTCCTGTGAATCAGACTATGGAGAATAGAGTCTGACATCAATATGTGATCTTACAAGATAAGAGCACAGAGAACAGATGTGGATAATCAAGGTGGAGTCATCAAGATAATAAAAACTATGGACTCCATGTCTGACAACAGTGAACATGTCTTTGCTCTTAGAATTTCTCTTTAAAGGGGAGAGCTTATTAGGTTCTTAACAATTCAAGGAAATAGATGTGTTAAAAGGAAATAAATGTCTTCAATAATAGGGAATACTGACTTCTGGGTAGGAAGTTCTTTAGCTGTTATTTTCTTTTGGCTCACATTTAAACATCAGAGTATCGAATCCATTTGCTTTTATTTAAAACAAAATGACTACAGAAACTTTTGTTTTGTTGCTGTCAAATGTTTTATTACCGGGTAGTTGGTCCTTGATGTTTTGGACAGTTCTTATGTCTGTATCTTCTATTTTGATGCAGATGTCCTGGATTTTGGGTGTACACCCCTACATGTGTTTATTTATCTTTTTGAGTCAAAGTTTCTCTGTATATTTTTAATGTGAGTCTCAATCAGGTCAGACACCTCCCATTTTGAAACAAAGTTTGATATAGACAGGCTAGTACTAAACTTACTATGTAGCTCAATGTGCCATTGAACTTAGGGAAATGCCTCATCCCTCAGCATCTCAGAGTTCTGGGATTAAAGGATAATGCTAACTTGATTCAATATTTAGTTCTGGTTTATAGTCTCAATTTTGCCTTAAGAAAAACAATTTTTGTGTTAACAAAACAGGCAAAACTGTTAAATCAGTGCATCCAGGAATCAGAGAAGGAGACAGAAAGGTACCTGAACACCTGTGACACCCCCTCTCCATCTAGGTTCCATATTCTGAAATTTCCAATGCTTTCTATTGAGGAACCATCTTCTGGGGACCAAGCCTTTAGTACATGAGTCTTGGGGGGGGCACTTCATATTCAAAGCACAAAAAGGCAATCATCATCTGACCTAATTTACTAGAAATGCTAAAGTCAGCCTTTCAAGTTGAAACTTTAGGTAACATCATGAAAATAAATAATAGCATGAAGTTCCTTGTAAAGGTAGACATCTGGGCAAATAAATAGTATCAGTGAGATGAAAGCATGCTAGACTCGTCTTTTTATAGTTTGTGTCAAAGCCCATGATTCTTAAAGTTAAATGGCATTGATTCACAAGATTCCATGATTTCTGTTCTCATTCCACACAGGTTCCACATACAGAGTAGTCAAAGATAGAATTCATAATGGGAAGCCGCTTGCAGGTCTCCTTCTTGAGATAAGGCACTGTCTGAATTTCAAAAGAAGAGGGTGTGTGTTACAGACTAGCTGCAGGAGGTTTTTATAAGTGCTTCTTGACTTAGAAGGGGTTATGTCCCAATAAACCCTCTGAAAATTGGAAATACTGTTAAGCCAAAATGCATAAAATACACTTGACCTAGCAAACACCACAACTTAGCAACACAGTAGTCTATAGGGTATTGGTTGTACACCATTGCCATTATGTGGTTGATTGGGAAGAATAAATTGAAGTGGGCTTTCTATTAAATGCATATGCTTTGAGTCATTGTAATGCTGAAAAACAGTAAACAGAATTGTGACATGATTAATAAAAACCCAGAGACAGAAATTGGGGTTCAACCTGAAGATCAGAAAAGCAAAACAGCCAGCCACTGGCTCTTACCTCTACCCCAGTCTGAAATGGTGATCCTGCCTCCACGAATCTCAGAATGAGACTGTGTGAGAAAGCTGTCTCCTCCTGTCTTATATTCCTCTCTAGTTTGGGGATTAAAGGCATGCATCACTACCATCTGGTTTCTATGGCAAACTATTGTGGCTACTGGGATTAAAGGTGTGTATCATCACTGCCTGATCAGTAATACTGATCAGTGTGGCTGTTTTACTCTCTGAACTACAGGCAAGCTTTATTAATTAAACTACAAATAAAATATCATTATACAGAATGATCTGATGTCCAGTCTGAGAAACTCTCCTTACATACCAACTCTGTTCGGATTACTGTACTGAGATTTGAGGTTAATGCAAGTTAGAAGCAGCAGTGATTCAGTGACTTTGGGGAACTCAGGTTGCACTGAACATAAAAAGTGAAGCATTCTGGAAACATGTAACTGCTCCCACAGTGGCTGCAGTGCATTGCCACCAGGGCTCTAGAGAGCCTGCAAGCATTGATTGTTTACCACACCGAAATCATCCAAATTGTTTTCATTTTGGTCCTAACTTCTACCCTCACATGTTGGTCTCTGTGTGTGTGTATTTCTTGGACTGTTGTGGTCAGGATTTTATTCAGCCAGATAAGAATACAAGGTTATTGGTGTCAAAGAGACTTCAGGTCATTTTTGTCCTTTTCAATGAGAAAAAATGCATTGGACTGTTGAATTCTATGCATTATACATGTGATTTGTTAATTTCTAAGTTTACAGAAGGATAATATATTAATTTACAAGAAATCATGTACTTTCATTATAAAATGGATAAGGATAATACTAATAAAGATTTAGTCACAATCATACACTTTACATTGGATTTTTTAAACAAAATGTTGGGCAGTTTTACTTATCTATTTTTTGCCACCTGACTATTTCATGCCTTAGGTGTAATGGTTGGCTCTCTCAGCATGATTTTATAAAACACAAAACCACAGTTTTTTTTTTTCTTACCTTAAGAGTCCACTCCAATAGCTTCAAATCTGCTGGAGTGGTGAAGGAAGAGTCGTCCCTTGTCTGATAAAAGAGACAAAAAGCCCAGAGAATCAGAAAGCCTGGGTCTTTCCTTAACCACTGTAAAGCTTCGGAAGAGTCTGATACTGATCTTCCAGCCATAAAATAGGGATAATGACTGTCACTTTGCTGAATTTGCTCGTATATCAAATGAGACAATGTGTATGGCCATACTTTGGAAGACGTAATGTGCTTACAGAAATGCTTGGTATTCTCATGTGCCTTATTCTAAAGCCCATATACACACAATGAGGATATTGCTATGAAACAAATGAAATAAAAATGAATTGCTAATTCATTCAAGTAGTGCACACTGCCGGCTTCAGTGTGAATCAAAATCAGCAGTCGGAGTTCTAATTAAACAAATTAAGGCTCTGTGATGATCAGATGTACCAGAAATTCTTTTATCTTAAATTTTTTGCAATAAGGTCATATTAAGAAGCAAGTAACCAACCACATCATTAAAACAAAAAGATTTCAGCGAATTGCCTGGTCTCGGACTCTGTCCCCTTTTACCTCAGCTTCATTCAATTCATCCAACAAAACTTCCCTGGATAATTGGCACCTGAAAATGAAGACTGGACTTTTTAATGGCTATCCACACGAACTGCCATATCCCATGAAATCACTAGGTTTTTAAATCTATTTTACTAATATTTCCTATTTATCAACTATCTTTTAAAAATCACAATGATATATTTCAATTCAGAAAAATCATATAATTGACAAAGTTTTTAAAAAAATTACAGTGGCAGACCCAATTCTATTTATTTAATTGGTTAACTTTTATTTCTTTGAGCTGCCAAGGACACAGTTGATGTTTGAAATTGGATATTTGTATATATACCTTTGAGGTACTGGCAGTCTCTGTATTATCTGCATTGGAGTTTTCTATCAGCATGTATTTCAGCCATTGAGGGAACCTTAGCACTATGGGTCAACACTGGAGTAGATAGAAGTAAAAGAGACCATTATTGTATGTGTTTATGGCAGGAACAGAGTAACTTCACACATGGATAGTAAGTACTTCTTCAGTGAGAGACATACTTTATGGATTACAATAATCCTGAAATACTGCTTCAACCAAGTGTGAACGTTTCCAGATAAAAGATGTATTTCTTTCCTTATACCTCATTTCGTTTTTTTCTTCCCCTGACTTTCCATCAGAATTTGAAATGCTTTCAAAAAGTTGAAACCCCCTCACAAACCAAAAGAAAGACTTATGAAAATAAATAGGTATTGATAAATGCTAAGTGCTAAATATGGCTGACACATGGTCTTACAAATGTCTCAGGGACTGTTGGACCAGTAGCATCAGTGTTAAATGTTGTTAAACTCCCTAGGTAGAAATTTCTCCTCCTGGCCCACAGGGAAAACAGAAGTGGGATAAGAAATGAAAGGCTACAAACCCACGAACAGCGAGATTACACTGTGATATCGTTATCAGAGCTCACAAAGCATCCTGCTAATGTACCCGCTGATGCTGTGTTTAGAGATAAAGTTAAAGGGTAAGGGAATTCGTACAATGGCAGAAATGGTTGATACACAATTGAAAATTTATCCGGCATTTCGACAAAGGATGAGATAAGAAGAGTGGACACCGTGAAGTACTTGGCATTTTAAAAAAACACTTTTTAGTTAGAATTTAAAAGGGAATTTAGGTGATTATTTCAGTGCTTGCTGTATGTAGCAATAGCAATACACTATTTCAAAATTCATTCAGTGAAGGCACTAGGAGTTTATTGGCTGTATTGATGGTGACTATTTGTACAGAGTGAGAGAATGGATGGTTTTAATTCTTATTTTATTTATTTGCATTATCTAAATGTTGCACATAAGCATATTTTAGCTTTAGTTTTAATTTTACCCAACCTTCCTTAGATGTGAGAATCTTAGTGCTAACAGTAGGGACTCTTCTGTAAAGCAGGATGTCATGGCTAGTTTTAACGTCAACTTTCTACTAATTAATTCGTCTGAGTGGGGAGCTGAACCTGAAACTCCCTTTCAACTTGTTGGTTGGAGTTCAAAGGACTCCCAAAACAATATAGCCTATTCCTGTTACACTTGGTTGCCTCCCGGACATCGAAAGTAAGTCCCTATAGCTAATGAAAGCCAATATGTAGGGAACAGCAATTGGAGGAACAGAGTTGGATCTGATCTGGAAGTCTCCTCCCTGAGGGGTAGTTTTCATGGTAAGAGGAGATGCTGTGTAAATTGTTTTGGGAGAGAAGCAGTCAGTAATCCTATCCAGATATGAACCACATATGAATCCAGTCTATGAACTACAACATTGATCAGATGTCCACAAAGGTGGAATAGTGTGGTTAATATCCTGGAGATAACCAACAACTGACCAATTAGATGCAAGGCCCTGTCAATAAAAGAGAATTAGAGCCTGTCACTGTAAACTTAGCTAAGATGTGGCTGTTGAGGTCATGGAAAACAGAAGAAAACATATTGCTGCTGTATTGCCCTAAACCAGTACACATTCTGACTTCATTATCCTTCACATATCATCAAGCAAGCTTCTTTTTTTGTAGCACTAAGAGACCAGTATAGAAATCCACAATCAGTCAAAAATGCAGAGAACAACTAACAACAACACAGCTTTGACACTTAAGGATTATGGAACATTTTGGAAGAAAGGAGAAAAAGATTGTTCCGTGCCAGAGGAAAAGGTAGGCTATGAGAAAGTGTCATCTATATATGACAAGGAAACTATACCTATGAAGTCTCAGCAGCATAGCTTCCTAAACAAGACTTGAACAATGACAGCGTCACTTAACTTCTTTTTATTAGCCTTCACTGTACTTACTAGGGCCATTTGTAATTCTGATTTGTTCAACATTAAACATTCTTGAATTCTAAATTTCTCACGTGTGTGAAGTCTCTGCTACAAGGACCTACGAAGGCACTTGCAATTTTGCACAGTCATGGTGAGGGGCAGGTATGAGTTACACTGCTGTTGGAAAGGGTGACTTTCAGGGAATACAGATTACTTATTAACAAATAATATCTCTTTGTTTCATTTAGAGCTTGTTGAAATCTGAGGTTTCACGTAAGGAGATCTCCCTATTCTTTTTCTTCTTGTCTCTCTCTCTCTCTCTCTCTCTCTCTCTCTCTCCTTTTCAATAAAACATTCATCTATTGTCTATTAGTTCATCTACTATTTTGGAAATTTATATTTGAATTATATCAGAGTATTTTCCACAAAGGGAATCTTACATTTATTATTATAGTAATTTATATTTATTTGTAGATGAAATTTTGTTGTACTGGGGCAAAAATTCTGTAGAAACAAATTAGACATCATTTCATCTAGGGAATCATCTAAATGCAAGACCTTCATGCCTTTCAGGTATTGGTTGAGGTCACCTGAGTCTAATGATTTAAAGACTCAAGGATCATATTTTGAAATATCCATTGACAATCTGATTACAAATCACTTAACCTTTCTTCCCTGAAGTGCGATTATTCACAGAAGGGGGAATCACCATTCTCAGCTCATAAACGGTTAGCGAGAATCACACTATTTTAATGTACATAAATCATTCAGTGCTAATATTAAAATCTAAGTTAAAGCAATTATTTGCTGACTAGACAGGGATCTCTAAAGAGATTCTTATGAAAATAAATTACATAGTTATCTTGAAGTGTTCATCTGCATCTACTAATAGTGCTTGTAATGAAATTCAAATCAAACACTTGAGTTTTATTATGCCTAAAACCCATACTTGGTAAAATTGACATATTCTCAATGGTGAGACATTTTTGGTTTTTGTCTCTGTTGTTTTGATGTAGATAAAAATATAGACTGAGATATTGTGATTTAGGAAAGGCAGTTTATGAAGACTTTGTTCAAGTTGAAAGTTCAGGGTCGCCTAAAACACAAAAAGTAAAACATCAAGAACACATTGATAATTAAATCGTGCTTCAAGTGATTTAATAATACTATCCAGCTTTTAAGCAAATAACCATAATATTAGAAAGCTGTTTGTGTTAAGTAGAAAATGAAGACAATTTGGATCATACTATATCATTTTTATAGCAATATGCTTTAGAGTTAATACAAGAAATCTTTTTACTAATATCAATGACTATCTGTATATGCTGGAAATGATAATTCTTAATTTATCTTTGGCTTATTTATTTCTTTTAAAATTCGGAAATTGAACCTATGATTCTTTCTAATTTCACCTTGTAAGAGAAAAATCTGGAGACTGGAAAAATTACTCAGTGGTCGAAAGCATTCACTGCTCTTGGAGAGGACCTGAGTGCAGTTCGAGCATCCCCATCAGCTGGCTTCGTTACCACCTGTTACTCCAGTTTGGGCATCTGGTACCTTTTCCTGAAATCCATGGGCACGTGTAAGCAGGTGGCACAATATATATAAGCAGGTACACACACATATATGTAAATAAAATATTTGAAGAAGACAAAATCCATTTTTTAGGACAATCAAAGATTAAATAATTTAATGATAATTATGTGTTGTCTTTTGAACTCTGTGTATTCTTTCAGAGAGATTGAACTGTTTTCTCACTAGTTATATTTTTAGTAAGACTTGTCTCTGTAGATAGTCAACTCTTAGTCATGTTATGCTTCATTTCATCCCTGTATGTTGATGGTGTAGCCATGCCTAGAATTTTAGGGTGTTTTTAGAATTTAAATATAGTTTCTGATTTTTATAATCTACCCCTTACTTGAAGCCATTAACTATTCTCTCTGGCAGTTTTAAGATCCAGCATTTTATGTGACAATGAGGATAGGTATTGATTATTGCCATATTCTTTTCAGTATTACAAGGATGCATTTTATCTCAACAGTCATATGTTCCTTCAGTTTTGGAAATTTCTCTACTGAATGACTTCACATAATGCCTTTGGATGTATCTAATCTACAATTTATATTAGAGATTTTGGAAGCCTGTAATTTCTCCTTTAAATTTCTTACAAACAAAACAAAACAACTTAATTTTCTGTCCTGTATTTTTCTCAGGTGCCATTAGCTTCTTCAATTGTCTCCAGTTTAGAAATTGTTAGCCATCAACTTTAATTCTCTCTCTCTCTGAATGTTTGTGGTGTGTGTGTGTGTGTGTGTGTGTGTGTGTGAACACAAGCACACATGTGCCACTTTGAAGGTAATAGCTTATGTCCATTGTGTCCATATTAACTTCCCACCTTGTTTGAGACAAGATCTCTTTTGTTTATGAATATTCCTGAGTAGCTGGCTTCTTAGTCACCTATCTCTGTAGTTCATCTTCCTGTATGGGTAAGGGGATTAGAAACGCTCACTATTGTTTATAACTTAAAAAACCATATTTATTTATTTTTATTTTAGTTTGAATGTTTTGCCTACATGTATGTCTGTGCAATATATTTGGGGGGCAGAAGAAAAAGACATCAGATCCCCTAGAACTGGTGTTAGATTTGTTAGCCTTCTGGTGGGTTCTGGGAATCAAATGTGGAAGAACAACCAGAGCTCTTACTGGCTGAGTCACCTCTTCAGCTCCTACATCTGACTTTTGTGGCTTCTGGGAATTAAAACACAGGTCCTCACTCTGGTAACTGCATTTACCCATGGGGTCACTTTCCATTCCCAAATAGTTTATTTCTGTGAATATCTCTTCTGGAAGATATTGATGCTGATTTCTTTCTTAGAAATTTATCTTTTCATTATGTTTTCTAGCACAGGTCCTCCTTAGTTTCCCCACGTGTTGATAGTGCACTGAGCAGTTTCATTTTGAATGGAAGGTGGTTTTGTTCCTTTTCCTCACTCCCATTGTCCTCCCATGTTCTTCTGCTGTGCTAATGTGTTAATGCCTGACTACATAATAAGAACCATGCCCAACCAGAATCTTGGATCATGGTATGCTGGTAGTTCTGTTCCATGCTATAATTGAAGTTATCTATAGGCTCATTTACAGAGATGGGAGCTTATTTTGGTACATTTTGGTTCTGATATTTTGGATGCAATCTGCTGTCTTCCTGATTTGGCAGCTGTCTTAGCATCTCTACCAGCAGCACAATATCTGTCTGTCTATCTATCTATCTATCTATCTATCTATCTATCTATCTATCTATCTATCTATCTCTATCTATCATCTATCTATTCACTTACCTATTTATCTACTTATTTACCTATCTGTCTGTCTGCCTATCACCTAATATTTATCTGTAAATCTATTTTATCTCATTATTATATGTTTCTCAATATATCATCTTTCTAGCTTTAGATCTAGCTATCAATTATCATCTGTCAGTCTTTCACTCACTAATACATATAATATACAGATTATAGATCTATATATGTATATACGTGTGTACAGTATCACAAAAAGCCTCAGAGAGCTTAGATTTCCTATTTCTATATATGTATCTTGGCAAGCCTGCACCTTTAGCTCATTTTTTATTTGTATATTTGCTCATCTAGAGAGATATTTATCCTGCTTTGAGCTAGCCTTTATGTTTGGAGGTATGATCTTTATCACACATATATATTTGACACTGAATAGGCATGCCAAATTGTAATGTCATAGAGTCATCTAGATGAATATCCATATTTTTCAATAAGAAAATACAACAGTCAAAGAAAAGACTTAGTCCTTGCCTCCGAAGGACCATGCGAATTGAGAGTTCTTTAATTTGTGTGAAACAGAGTGAAGCCAATCATTTGGAAGTGCCTTTTACATTACGAGTTTAATGTTTGAAGGGTTTACGTTTTTGTCTTTTTTTATTTCAGGCTTGTTTTGTGCTAAGGGCATCTGAATGTATGTGTGTCATTTTTTTTGGTAGTATATGTCAAAAGCCCACAAGTATTTGACTCTCAGATAGAATAAAATATATGGATTATTTTCTCTCTCTGCTACCTATGTTGTGTTGTCAAGTCTTGGAACCATATAAGTCATTGACATTACATTAAATTGTAATGCAATCAAACACTTTAAAGGACAACTTCAGTACTATACTAATAGCAAACAAGACATAGTTCACAGGTAACTGCATGGAGCCGTACTGAAATAGTACCAATTGTTTGTAGAGAATGTGGAAAATTATGTTGCTACTGCATTTGTTCTCAGATGCAGAACGTTCTGTTTAGACTGGGCTCTTTCTTAGCTATGATATCAGCCTGCTTATTTTGGATTAAGCTGTGACTAGGTTTAAATTAAGTTTGCTATGAAGTTTCTTTTTTCCCTTTCTGTTCTTTTCACACCTTGTTTACATGTCTGTATATTCCTCTGCCTGTGTTTTTCTTTCTTCCTCATAACTTCCCTTCATCTCCCTCCATTTCTTCTTTAGTTCCCTCCTTTCTTCGTTCGTCCTGTTCTTCCTTTCTGGGCTCTCTCTATTTCAGACCTTGACTTTTAATTAAATAAAAACAATCAGTTCTCTGTGGTGTTCATTTGCATTATAGACAGCAGTTAAATGAATTTCCAGATTAATAACTATTGAATTTCTAGCCAATAAAAAATGGACTTATTGTTTACCCAAATGCATGCCTGTCAGTTGCTCTGATGATAATAGATAGTATCGACAGTGAGTGCTGACTTGGAGACTTTAATTTAAAAGAATCTTGGGCTGCATTAAAATTGTAACAGGATATGCTCAGCTGTTAGAAGTGCTGATCTCCATCTATGGTGTGTCCAATTTTGCTGAGTAGGGCCATGAGGATAGTTGGGTTGGAGATTCAGTGCAGACATTCAAAGTCAGCAGATGGCAGTAAAGGAACACGACAGAAACAGGAGTGCTGAATGGCATATGGTCCCCACAAAGACTAACTTAGGATTTAATTGATGCTCTGGTTGTTTTAGCTCCTTGTTTGTAACAAGAAAACACTGAAAAATATATTCCAAAGATTATACATTGGAAATTTAGATGAAACTGTTTAGAGATACACAGCTTTCCTTAACAGCACACGTATCTAATGTGATTGTCCTTGTTGTGTGAGCAAACTGAAGGAACTGTTAAGCATATGATCAACTCATTTTGGTTTTCTGGGGTTGTCAGTGTAACTTAGTACAAATTAATTGCTAAAAAGATGCAAAGCCATAATCAAGCACAAAAGGCACAGGCCGGGCACTTTGTCAAACAAAAGCCACATCACCAGTGACTGGCATCCTGAGGGACAACTAGGAGTTGGCCTGTCTGACAATACAAATAGCTTGCTCTAGAGCATTCCATGACCTTTCTTAAGTATGTGTCATGAGTACATTCAGCTCCTGGACTACAGTCATGAGGTGACGGTTGATTTTAGATTCTTTGAACTAGTCTAACTGAAGAAAAAAAAGATGCCCAAGCACATTTACAAGGAAAACCAGGACAACATTTTCCTGGGAAGCATGCTGTAAAAAAGGCTATGGTGACTCCCAAGCTCTGTTGAAGCTGGAGCTCGCTTATGCCCTTGATTAACTAGAGCAGTTGTCAAGGGAACATCCAACCAGCCAGCATCAGCCGTGATTTCTTTCTGAATTTGTGTGTGCAGTGATGGTCTCACTGTGGAATAGCCCAAATTTTCCTGCCTTTTTTTTTTCTTTTTAGCCTGGTAAGCATGCAATGACTTTGCAGCTGTATAAACCAAAATGTGCATGCAGATAACTTCCGTCTCCCCATCTCACCCCTTCTCCTCAGGCAGCTTTCATTTATCTAAGCACAGGGAGGACGAGTTTCTGTGATCGCTATCTAAGGCTAGCACAGCTCATGGGAGCTGATATTACCCAACTATTCCTAAATGCACGCTCAGACTCCATGTTGTAGCTTGCAGTTGACCACAGTGGGTTATTCATGTCCAGGAAATTGACCAGAGGTGCCTTTTTTCCTCCTTGAGTGCTGATTCCTAAAAACTAGTCGTTTCTTTTGAGTTTAGCAAGTTTCTTGAGCATTTCTTAGTAGTTTTTAAGCATTCCTTTAGGACAAAGGCATCGAGAAAGTAACAAGAGGTCTCCGACACTCCACACACACTTAGCATCTCATTTTGGGATTTCAGCAGAGAGATTTCTGTGATGGAGAAAGTGGGTTCCAGGAATTGTATTTTTTAAGACTTGTGAATGTTCAGTTCACAAATATTAAGTCACATTTGACTTTACCCTTCACTTCCAAAACTTAGCTTGCTTAGTTTAGTGGCTGAGTCATGGGGCACATTTGTCTACAATTCACTGCATAATCCGTTATAATAAAGGAGTTAAAACATTGGATCTTGGGGGCTGGAGGGAAAGTTTAGAGGTTAAAAGCACTTGTTGCTTCCTCAGAGGACCTGGGTTTGGTTACCAGCGCCAACATAGTGGCTTACAGATATCCTTAACTCTACTTCCAGAGGATTAGGCGCCTTCTTCTGCCCTCTGAGGACACCAGGTAGACACATGGCGCACATACAGAAATGCAAGGAAAACACTCTTACACACAAAATAAAGTCTAAAAAACTTGAAAATCATATTGATTTTTTAGCCCTTGATCTCTAACACTGAACCTTAGATGTGTACGTGTTTTGAGAAAATGAAACTTTCCAAGTCGAAAGATCATGAGGAAAAATTCAGTCAGCTAAAGAATAGATTAAACTTAACCACAAACTAATTCTGATGATTTCGATGTAGGAATTGATTCCCACTGATTTGTAGGTGAAGATGATGTCATGTCCTTGGAGAAAGGACATGTGTGTTCCTGTCAATTCTAAGCTACATTCCACAGAGAATTTTTTTAAGTAATTTTTGGGACACTAATAAAATTACACTTTTCTTGCTATGTGTTTACCATGGCATCTATATGATGAGAACTGCTTGTACCATGCGGTTTTCCTGCTGGGTTTTAACTAAGATTTATGTAAAAAAGCAGGGAATATTTAAATATTAAAAGCATTTACCTTGGTGGATCGAGCTTTTCTTTAAAATTTGGTAGAGCGAGTAAAGTTGCAAGAGATTTAAATTCCTAAAGCATTCTCTGAGCCCAGGCTGTAAATATTCTCCCCACTCTACATCAGTCACTGTGTAAAATGACTGAGTATGGTCCAGTGAGCTGAGCCTCAGATCAATACCTCTTTGGATTCATATTTCTTTGCCAGCTACCACACTGTTTAAGTGCTCCATGCTTCACCTTAATTCATTTTATGTGATCGAGAACATCTATTTCTGATTTTGATATGTAATGTTTTCTTTATGGTCTCTGGGTTGATGCTTCTTCTCCTTTAACTTGATACAATTTTGCCAAACGTGGCTCCTTCGTCTTTAATATATCTTAAAAGAAAAGATAGAGGGTCAAGTTCAGTTCTTACCTCAAGTAAGCTTTCAATTTGAAGGGAATTCAGACAAGGAAATACTTAGAAATTCAACTAATAATAAAAAAAATGAAGTTGGTCAATATCTACCATCTAGGCTTATTAACTGAGACAATTACTAGCTAATCTTTAATTTAGAGTCCATTTTCTTAGTAAGGATTCTATGAGATGATTTCTAATTTCAACATTGAAAGGAATTTAATTGAATAAATGATTGTGATGTTGACCAAAGAGCTTTGCTTTATACTCTTGAAATAGAAAAAAAATATGTTATTTGAGTAGTTTCTGGGAAAAAGAAATTCCACTAAACATTTTGGAATTTTTCTGGATGATACACAAAATAGTGTAAGTGGAATAAGAAAGCCACATCACTTAATTAAGAGGAAAAACCACTGTAAGCAGCTATCTGAATGTTTCATCCTACCTGATATAAGCAACAAACCACAATGGAATCTATTAACTCTATAATGGATGTTAATGTACATACATAGTCTCAGTACATAACTGAATTGTAACTTTTACCATGAGGTAAAATAGCAAGAAATAGGAGAAAATACAGCATAAAACAAATTCATTCTTAGGGTTGCAAAGGAAATTGAGCTTTTGATTAAAAAGAGAAGGTTCCCATACTTGCTACATAAGAAACTGTTATAGGTGATGAGGAGTTGGGGTGACTACAGCAGTAACAGCATCTTTGCAGCAGGAATGGAATGCAGATGGAGTTACTCTTCTAGAGATCAAGTTTCAGTGAAATACATGGATTAACGGCCATCGCACATTGCCAGAGCTAAGAGAAATGCTAACGTGTTGACCTCTATGCCGCCTCTTCAAAGCTGCACTAGGAGATGTTATGGGCTGACTTTGCCCATGGATCACAGTTTGAGCTGACTGCCATACTCAGAGAGTGAGAATGGAAGCAAGGGATTGTGGGATTACCTTGCTGTGTTAATTCTGAGATTAACCAGAGAAAGGCCAATTCCACTATTTTGAGCCAAACTTGAAGCAAGTTTTGTTAAAATACTAATACTGACCAAGACGGACTTTGGTCAGGACCACTCCCTGGAACTTTTCTACAACACGTGTTGTTGGGGCTTATAAAGCCAAAACCCATAGGCCACCATAATTTACCAAGAGGCTTTGTTGTTATTTTTCAAGAACCACAACTCCCAGAATCCCAGGAAGTTGCCCGGCCCTTGAGGAGGTGGGGCTTGCAGTTTAATTTAGGGGATTACATTTACTTCTAGGAAACCATCAGATACAAAATATTTAGTCTTTTCTTTTTCTTCTTTAGTGCACTCTAAACCCCTTTCTGATGTTTTGTGCTCTTTGTTTCACTTCTGTTTATACATGACAGTTTATCAGTCAGGACAATAAACATTTATGTAATTAGGCTTTACCCGAAGTACTTAATAATATGAAATAATGTTTATCAGGTGAGGTAACTAGGAAAAAAATTCCAACTTAAAGATGAGGAAGTTGAGGCTGGCTATTACATGCTATGTTCAAGATCATGCCACCCATCAATTCCAGAATCTATACTCATGGCTAGGGTCCTACCAAGACTTTAAAACTTGAAATGAAAGCACTGTGAATGCCCCATCAACTAAATTCAAACAGCTGAGCTGCCTGATCAGCAAGTAACTAATTGGCTTAACTGAGATAGAGATGCTTTTTTATTTTCTTTCAATTACAAAATTATCTTTGTCTTGGCCACCCTGTTCATTTCCTCCTAGGTCAAGAATCCTATCTATACTCTCTCCTGAGTTATAACCTTTTCATCTATTTTGTTCCTTGTGTATATCTTTTCTTTCCTAAATGCTAAGTTTTCCTAATTGCTCATTTCTGCCTGCAACTTCCCCAATAGTACAGCACCTATTGCTAGTACTAGACTTCAATATGAGGAGAGCAAGAGAGCAGAAAACAAAATCTGTTGACTCTCTCTGCAATCACCTCTTTGAGATCATGTTGGTTCCACATAAATAAGAGGGAGGTTATAATGTTGATGCTATAGTGGTGGCAAGCGTCTAGAAAGGCAGCTAGAACAGAATCATGGGCTCTAGCAGAGCACTGGCAGTCAATTTGGTAATATATATATGCTCTGTAGTTGTAGGAGTCTATGTCTAAGAGATAGAGAGCATGAAGTTGGCTGAGAGAGTTCAGAACACTACATTAGTGTAACATTGGATCCCATTTAGTTCCAGTCTCCTGAGACCTGGTAAACATCAGGCACAGTGGTTAACTGCCACCACCAACTTGACAGCATCTAGAGAATTTTCATAGAAACAAAATTTTGGAAATGCCCTTGTGAGGTAGTCTCCAGATTAGGTTACCTGAAGTGGGAAGCTCCACTTTAAATAGCATCAGTCTCTGGGCTGAACAAAAGAAGAGAAAGGGAACTGAGCAGCAGCATCCATCCCTTGATGTTTCCTGTATGGATGCAGGTGAAGAGATGCCTCAAGCTACTGTCTCTATGACACCCGCACCACAATACAGTCTAGCCTAGAAATTCAAACCAAAATAAACCCCTCCTTTCTTAAACTGTTTTTGTTTGGGCTTCTCTTGCAACAATCAAAAAAGTAATGGATATGTCAGGTCCTATTATGTTACTCCATATTTCTAACTCTGCCTCTCCCTGGCCTTCTGCTCCTCAGTGTCTCCCCTCTGATTCTCTGTAGCAGCCTCTGCAGTGAGAACCATGTCTGATGCATAATGCAAATAAAAGCTGTGTTTTCTGAACTGAAATCAGTGAATAAAGGTTTGCTGTGACCCACTCATGCCATTTGGACCATTCTCTCTCCCTATATGTGTTACCTGTCATTTCTATAGTTGAATGGAAATCTACCTTTTCCTCTCTGTGTGAAGTAATGTTTTTCTAGCAAAGTAGTTCATTACTGAGGTATAGTGAACAATCCAGTGTTCCTGATGACAGACTCAAATCTGATCTACCTAGTTAATAATATGTGATTTTGGCCAAGTCACGTACACCTCTCAGTGTTTCCTAGTACACAAAGGAGTTTTTTTCATCTAGTCCTCTTCTAAGCCCTTATATTCTCTGCCTATGACCTAGGGCACAGTTATTTTGCATGAGACATAATGTGAGAATTCAGGGATCTGTGACGCAGCCAACTATCCCATTTGATGTCTAACCATGCTGAGTGTATAAGCACTGGCACCAATTTATTTTTGGCACTTAGTCCTAAGAAAACATTGTGATTAAATGTGTGTGTATGTGTATATGATCTCTGAAAACATAATTTACATGCAATTGTTTTAAGAAAGTAAATAAACATATAGATGTAATATTTATTTAGTTTACAAACCAGATTGTGTTCATGAGAACATGTTCCAGGAAAACGATGTCACTTTATATATTTATTTAGTTTATGTATTCTGTTTTTCCTTTCCCCTTATTTTATTTTATATGTATATAAAATATATTTTACTTAAACATTATTTTGTAAAAGAACCAATGTTCTAAGAACCATGTAAGTATTGCAAATTTGTGAACATCTTGAAGTGATCTCTCAATTGTTAACTGGATCTCTTTTTAAGGTTTCTGGTTTTCATGGGCCAATAGGCAACATATGTTAGAAAAATGAATCTACCAGGATACTCCAGCATCACAATCCTTAGAATGTGTAAATATGACTTTACTTTAAAAAGCGTGTCTTTGGAGTTGTGGTTAATAAGTTCGAGGTGAGAATATTATGGTCTGTCCTAAATGTCACCACAGATGTCCTTATAAGGGAGGGCCAGAGGAAAAGAGAGACTGAGGCTCACACAGAGAAACAGGAGACAGACATCAGGAGATAGAGTAAACCAGAGAGTACTGAAGAATGCTGCAGGTACTGTACGCCCCAGCTGCTGGAAGGGTTGTGGCCTACCCACACACACAGTCACACATGACTGCAGGCTTCTGAATTCTAGAAAAAGCGAGCGAATGCATTTCTATTGTTGTAAGTTGCAGAAAGGTTTATCTTGGTGAAACAAACAAACAAAAAATGTTAAAAATAAGAACAAATGTTTGAACACCAGTAATGTTCAATAATGAAAGTTAAACACAGCCATGCAGGAGAATTGAATGTTGTATATTGAGACACGAAGATAATTTAAATGATACGGGCTCAACAGGAATCTCAGTTGTGTAGAGGGCACGGAGTTGGCAGATCAGAAGTGTATTTCCCTCTTAAAGAGTTTCACAGGCTTGTCTAATTTAATACGGAACACTGATATGATCAACAAAACATCCATTATAAACATCTAAAAGCTAGTATTTACATTTATTGCCATTCAGATAGCATAATAAAAGCCTTCTAGTAGCTTTATGTGCAAGGGGGATCGCGTTTATTATTCCCTGCCACTAGGACTTTGATGGGGAATATATGTATGGCTTTGATTGGGAAACAAATGTAAAAGTTATTTGACAGATTGCATTCTCTGCTATAGGGCATTTTGGAGTCAAATGTATCTTCTTCTCTTGAATTTTTATTTATTTTTCTTAGAGAATAATCTTTGATTAGAAGAAACATTGATACTCAATGGTTTTCACCAGTTGCAGATGTTTTGTTGATAGAAAATGTAGAAAACTTTTCCAGTAAGGGTTGCTTTAAGTCTGAATCATCTACTAATGTTAGAGTCCTAATGTTGGCAAGAAAGATACACATGCTAATATCAATAATATATATTACATACATATGTATGCAAATGTATACATATGTACACACATATATATCCAGAGAAAGGACTTGGTAGTGGCATTGTGGAAAGACAGAGTAATTCTTTGTATCTTCAAAGATTTCTCGGGTATCACAAATTATAGTGACTAAAGAAACTCCTCATTACAGGGTGAAAATGAAAAGGAAAAGACAGTTTCTACAAGTGAGGAAATATTAATTATCCTTTCTGTAGGCTCTTAAGTATTCTCACTTACACATTTTCTAAACTGAGAAACACTTCCTATTGTTTCTGTATATTGGTCAGGAATACTTGCAGCGATAGTTGACTAACAAACACACAAGCGCTCACTAGACACTTTAGGAAGTATAAATATAAATGTAAATCAGTTTGTTAGACTCCAGTGGGAGGTTATGAAGACTGAGTTCCTCTCCTTCCCAGCATAACTAAGTAAGTAGCATTCCTTTGCTCTTTTCACATCCCCTCCCCCCTCAATGTCAGAACACAGCAGGGCTTCATTCACGTTTTACCCGCAAAATAAAAGAGGGGTTTCCTCGGCTGTAAAAGCACAGAACACAAATAGAGATCACAGTAAAGTGCACTGAGAATAGAGAGATATTAGATGAAGAATTAGAGAGACATATGCCATTCTCCTACCCAGCGGAATTCACATTTAAAGACGGTGAAGAACCTCCAGCATCAGTTTGATTACTCCATCTGGAAGAGAGTTGGTTCCATCACGGGGCCTTTTGCCCATTGTCTACACTCTGATGCCCATCTTCTAGGGGATAGTCCTTATCTCATAGAGTTACCCCTCACGGATCATTTTTCTCAAGCCCAGTACTGAGTTCAACACCGCTTTTTATTATCTCAAAGGATTGGTTCTAGACTGGCAGTTTTGCCCCAGGGATATTTGATGGTGATATCTGGAAACACTGGGTAGCATGGAGCATGTGAATGTACTGAGGTGTGGTAAGCAGAGTCAGGAATGCTGCTAAGCATCGTGTAACACACAAAACAGCTCTCAATAACATCGAACTCTTAACAAACATAAAGAGTGTTGAAAACCATATTTATCTAATTGATAAATGGGAAACTGAAAAGCATCTGTAAAGCAAAGGGCACGGTCAACAAGACAAAACAGCAGCCTACAGAATGGGAAAAGATCTTGACCAACCTCATATCAGACAGAGGTCTGATCTCCAAAATACACAAAGACTCAAGAAATTGGTCATCAAAAGAATAAATAATCCAATAAAAAATGGAATACAGACCTAAACAGAGACCTCTCAGCAGAAGAATCTAAAATGGCTGAAAGACACTTAAGGAAATGCTCAACATCCTTAGCCATTAGAGAAATGCAAATCAAAACAACTCTGAGATTCCATCTTATACTTCTAAGAAAGGCCAAGACCAAAAACATTGATAACATTTTATGCTGGAGAAGTTGTGGGGTAAAGGGAACACTTTTGTATTGCTAGTGGGAGTGCAAGCTGGTACAGCCCCTTTAGATAACAGTATGGTGATTTCTCAGAAAACTAGGAAACAACCTTCCTCAAGATGCAGCAATACCACTTTTGGGTATATACCGAAAGGATGCTCAATAATACCACAAGGTATTATTATAATGATTATCAGTTCAGAGACAAGGATACGTACTCCTGTCTGACTTGACTACAGTTGGAGATTTTCTGGCCTGTACTAGGTCACAGTATTCAGCAAAATAGTTTCTCTCTTTTTTTATTGTAATAGGTACTATCAAGGAGCAGCCAAGGGGAAGAGCTACAGAGGCAGAAGCATGGGGAAAGCATGTAAAGTCTCCTTCCAACTATGGCTCCCCACCCTCCCTGTTCCTCAACATGATCCCTGAACCAGGAGCACTCTGAACACTATTGTGTTTCCAAGGAGTTTCCGTTCCGGGAGAGATGATCAACGAACTCAAGGCTATTGAAGATTGGTTCAACATCCAGTCCATCCTTCCTCGTCAGAGTCTTAGGTGATTTTATGTCAGGAACTTAGGATAAGACTCCACATTGTAACAAAGAGATTCCTAGTAATTTTAGGACTGAAGAAGATCAAGAATTTTAGATGTTTTGTGCCAGAGCCTGGGGACAAGGAAGAAATTACTATTTCTTTATTATATCACCACTGTCTATATGTTTTCTTTGGAGAAATGTCCATCCAAATATTTTTCTATTTTAAAATTTTGATTACTGTTGTTTGTACTTTTCATATATCAAGTCAAAATGGTTCTTAGATTGTGCACATTTTTCCCAATTATATTTCCTTTAGATAAAATAAGATCCTTTTACCCTTAAAAGTTTATAATTATTCAATGTTTTCTGTTGCATTCTTTTTAATTTTTATTGCTTTATAAATATTACCATTCAAAATTTCTACTTCCTCCCCTCCTCCCATTTCACTCCTGCTCCCCCTCCCCCCTCCCCCTTCAGTCCTAAGAGAGGGCAGGGTACTCTGCACTGTGGGAAGTTCAAGGCCCTCCCCCCTCCATCCAGGCCTAGGAAGGTGTGCATCCAAACAGAATAGGATCCCAAAAAGCCAGTATATGCGGTAGAAACAAATCCCAGTGCCATTATCATTGGCTTCTCAGTCAGCCCCCATTGTCAGCCACATTCAGAGAGTCTGGTTTGATCATATGCTCATTCAGTCCCAGTCCAGCTGGCTTTGGTGAGCTCCCATTAGATCAGGTACACTGTCTCAGTGGGTGGACCAACCCCTCGCGGTCCTGACTTTCTTGCTAATTTTCTCCCTCCTTCTGCTCTTCAACTGGACCTTGGGGGCTCAGTCCAGTGCTCTGATGTGGGTCTCTGTCTCTATCTCCATCCATCGCAGGATGAAGGTTCCCTCTGGATGGATCTCCTCAGTACAGCTTCTGTTGCATTCATGAAAGACATTATATTTTACATCTCAAAGAACTTTTTTTCTGAAAAATTTTGGATAAATGTTCAAGGAATGCTTTCATACTTGCATTTGGTACAGAATGCTAATAAAGTTATAAGCAAATAATAGCTATTATCAGATTAATTAAATTATAAAATAAGACATAAATTCTAATGATTTTTTAAAAATATGAAACTTGGACATAAAGCCTTCATGAATTATCAGACATTTTAATGTGTTTAAATTCACATGAGAACACTTTATAGATTAATTTTATTCAGAAATAATTAACAAGTAAGTGAATTTACACTTGATCTTAGCCAAAGGCTGAGAAGCAATGAAAATAAATTGAATAATTTGGAATGTTAGAAATTAAGTTTTCTAGATCTTAAAGTTCATGGATCATATTTTAGATATATAATTTCAATAGTTGATATGTAATTAGAAGCAGATGGAATTAGAATATGTTTATATCAAATTGTGAGAGGACCAACAGTTACAGAAAATTTGGCTTTATCAAATATTCAGCTGTGTAGTAACTGAGACAAGAAATCAGAACATAGCAGTATTTCAAACATTTTCATAGCATGGCTTAATTCATCTGTGACTCAGTTCATCAGGAACAGTGATGAATGGTACCTCAGCCAACACAAATTCAACAGAGTGTGAGTAGAAGGAAAAGAGATCTGGACCACAATGCTTTACCATTATTTGTGCCTTTAATACTCAATGGTCTATAATAAGATTGTCCTGTAGTTAAATGTTAAACCAGATCTAGGATTCACTGAGCGATAAATTAAAGCCAGATATGGTAGTACATGCTTTTAATCCCAGTGCTGAAGCAGGGGAATAATCCCTAAGTGAGAGTATCTAATCTGCATAGTGAAACTGTGTGTCAGCATAGCTAAAGAAACAAGCAAACAGAGTTATCAAGGACAAAAAAAAAGTGATTGCTACAAGCTTTTAATGAATTAGTGATTTACTATAAGGGACCAAATTCACAACAGTCTCTAGAAGTATATACTTCACAGGCAAAAGAGGCAGAGCTCAAGAAAGCAAAAGGACTTGTGCAGGTTCCTTAGGACACCCAAGCAGCCTGGCCTGATTCTGTTTAATTTGTGTTCAGTTGTCACCCAGCTTGAGTCCACAACTGTGGGATTCACTTACTGTGCTCAGGTTACATTCCAGACTAGTGTCCTCTCATAGACCTGGAATGTCACCTAGGTGACTGCAAAGCCTAGACAAGATTGTAATATCTGTGTTATACTGGGTTGACACAAGTGATAGAAGTCAAAGGAGGCAGGATTATCAAGCCAGGATCTTAAGTCATGAGAGAAAAGCAGTTACAGTTATAAAACCTGTGAATATTTATAATACACTGCCACACCTACTTATTATATATATATAATGTGTGTGTGTGTGTGTGCGTGACAGCATTCTGAGCTAGAACTCACATTTATATTTGTTCTTTTTGTAATGACCAAATAATATTCTTGAGAGATCTTATATAGTCCATTCTGATCTTCACCCCAACTTCTGGTCATGATAGAGAGACAGAAACTGAAAAGCATGCTAGACCTGCATGGAGCTGCTTGTTGGTTTTCTGCTGTTCTAGACCAGGAAACTGCATATATTCAAGCTCTTAAAGATCATAGGGGAGAGAGGGGAGAAGGGGAGAGTGTAGGAGAATATAAGGGAACAGGATGGTTAAGTTGGGAGAGGAAGAGGCAGAGAGGGAGAGCAAGGAAAGAGACATCTTGATAGAGGGAGCCATTATCAGGTTAGGGAGAAATCTGGTGCTGGGGAAATTCCCAGGAATCCACAAGGATGACCCCAGCTAAGATCATAAGCAATAGTGGAGAGGGTGCCTGAATTGGCCTTCCCCTATTGTCAGATTGTTGGTCATCATAGAACCTTCATCCAGTAATTGATGGAAGCAGATGCAGAGATCCATAGCTAAGCACTGGCCAAGTTCAGTCGACAAACGGGACGAGGGATTATATGAGCAAAGGAGTCAAGATCATGATGGGGACAGCTGACCCGAACTAGTGGGAGCTCAACAACTCTGGACTGATAGCTGAAGACTCTGCATAGGGCTGAACTAGGCCCTCTTAAGGTGGGTGACAGTTCTGTGGCTCGGGCAGTCCTTGTATCCACTGGCAGTGGGACCAGAATTCATCAGCAGTACATGAACTATGGAGGACTATCTTGCTCAGCCCAGATACAGGGGTGAGGGGCTTGCTTGTGGGAGCCCACAGAAGTGGATCCATTCCACCTTGACTAAAGATCAGGGAGTTCAGACCTATTCTTGCTCCTACAAGATTATGTGAAAGGAGGTTTGATCTAAGGTGTGTCTACTAACAGAATGTTTTGACCTAGGGTGTGGTTACTTTATGCTTTGGGTTTTAAGAAGGTAATTACTTTGTTATGGTAAAGAAGTCCCTTGCCTTCCCTTGCCTCTTTGGATTGGGGTATATAAAGCCTATGAGAAATAAATGTGAGATGAATCTCAGTATTTACTTGATGCCCTCCCTACTCTATCAGCTGTCTCGTGTCTATCTTTTTTCTTAATTCTCATGCTTCCTTCCAAGCATGGATGAATAAATCAGGTGAGACAGGCTAATGTTGCCTGGATGCAGAACACGGCCACTTGGTCCTGTCTCCACTTGATATGCCAGACTTTGTAGACTCCCCATGGGAGGCCTTATTGGTTCTGAGAAGTGGATGGGGGATTAGATGGGGGAAAATGGGGAGGAGAGAAGGGAGGAGGAACTGAACTGTATTGGTATCTTAAGTGGAAAAACAACTTTTAAATACATTTTTTTTAAAAAGATGATAGGATCAAGGTGTTTGTGGAGAATGGGAACAAGGGGAGATAAAGCTGATCATGTAGCTACAACTTAGCTCATGGATGACCTAAATAAAATCCTACAAATGATGTTGTATGTAAGCAATTGGAATTAATATTTTTTTAAAAAAAATCAGACTTTAAAACCTTAAAACAAAGTACATTTACTCATCAAAGATGATACATTTTAGAATAAGGACATACAGTAAGGAAAAAACAAGTGTCTCAGAGTTTTCAAATTGCCTTTAGGCTGTAGTTTGTTTTTTTTTTTGTAAGTACTACTAAACATTGTTTATTTACTACATAAACAAAGATTTTAACTATTTAAATAATAGAGTATGAAAATTGCTAGAGGTATGTTTGAAATAATCGTACTTTTGAAATTTCTTGGAATTCATTGGGATAATGATTTATTTTTCATGAATCTTAAAATAGTCAGGTGTTTTGGCTTTTTTGAAACAGGGTTTCTTTGTAGCTTTGAAGCCTAACCTGGAACTAGCTCTTGTAGACCAGGCTAGCCTCGAACTCGCAAAAGATTAGCCTGCCACTGCCTCCTGAGTGCTGGGATTAAGGGTGTGCGTCACCGCAGCCTGGCCTAATACTTAGGTTTTTAAAGTGACATTACTCTGGAATCCTGTGGAAGGTGGCTTGAAGAGGGATAGCATAAAGGTAAAGAGAGTGTCAGGAGGGACAGAGAAATGATGTGAGCAGAGCTGAGGGCCAGCACCAGGTTTCCCAGTGGGGAGGAAGAGGGAGGGCGCAACTTAACAGAGTTTTAGGCACTGGGGTAATAGACCTCGGGCCATATTTCTTCTATGACCTAATAATTATTAACTAAACTGTGTGGATAAAGACATTTGAATTAAGTACTTTCCAGAAGACTACCTAAAGAACAGCGGTAACATTGGAATTTGAATTCAAGGCAATCTAAATTCAAAACCATCCTATCAAGTGTTCTTGGTCACTGTAACGGGTGATAGAGGACGAACAGAATGTTTGGATGCCAGATAAGCAGAAGCACTGCACTTTGGGAGGGCAAAGCATCAGATGAACGTAGGATACAGGCAGAGTCAGACCACTGAGGGCAAAGCCTCAGATGAACGTAGGATACAGGCGGAGTCAGACCATTAAATCCGGAGCAGAATGATTGGAATTTTGAAATTTGGTTTCATATTCCCTTCTTGTTATATTCTAGCCTATGAATTTTTACAAGGGTGATCATGACACATATATCTGGGTAATGCCTGAATTTGAGAAGAGCAGCAAGAACGCAGTGTGTGATGGAGCATCTTGGGAAACAGACTGTGGAAAAGGGCCCTATTAACTTTTTCATTAGTCATTTTTAACCACATTGCACATTAACACTTCAGCGCACTTCACAAAATAGCAATTTAGGCTTTTTACTCAGCTACATTTAGGAGAAAAGTGGGAATGGAATTAAATACAATCTAGAAAACAAATAGTGCAAAAATGTCATGAATATTAATAGAAATTCAGACAAATGTAATGTGTTTGAGTTTGTATCACAAAATGTACAATTCATTCTATTGTGGAATTGCTATTTTCAACCAACATGGATTGTTTTTAAGAAATGTCAAAATAGGAAACATTCACAGAAAAAAATTGGGCCCAGCTATGAGAAATATATTTCTAATGAAGAGTTAAGGCTTTGATTAATTTTTCCCCTTTGGGGGCAACTTAACAGGATCATAGTCAATGAGTAAGAATCATTGGTCAGCCCTAAACAATGAACAATCACACACATGCAGATGAGATTGTAGGTTGCTATGGATTTACCAGAAATTCCCATCTGTCATTATTTCTGAGTTTTCCCCTCATTTTGAATCAGTAATTAGGTCTCATCCTCACTACGGATTCCGTGCTTGCTTCAGAGCCCATTGCAGTTTAATTTACTGAATGATATTTCGTTGGTTTAGATGAGCTGAAATGTGGCATTCCATTTTCTAAAACTGTATGGAGCCATGAATAATATAAATACTTAAACTCCAATCTAGGAGCTCAGTAAAGTTTAAATTTGTCTGAGTAACACTGAACAAACAATGAAAATGAACTCTAATGTGTTTGAGATCAAAATGGCCTCTTCTGATTTGTGATGACGTCAACTCTCTACAGTATAGTCTATACAGAAGCAATTGCACAGCATATGTTCTGGTCCTCGGGTTTTCTGTCTTTCAACATCTTTTCCAGGGTGTTTCCTGAACCTTGGGTGCAGAGGCTGTGTTGTAACTATTGTGGGTAGGCTGGACTAACTGAGTAATAGTAGCAATGAAATGACATGAAGTTGGGAGGTGGTTTGTTGGGGTGACATGAGCTTAGTTGGAGGGAGGACGTGGAGATATATTTCATTGCAACATATGCAACTCTCAAAAAGAAGGGAAAAAAATCAGGGACAAGCGCTACTCTTGCCATTTTTCTTTAATGAAATGAGACTAGTTCTTATTTCATAGAACAAATTAATTTTCAGCCATTTGACTATTTCCTTCATTCTATTTAACTTCCAAATACCTGGATGACAATCGAAGTAATCAACAAATTAGTTACCTTAGTTTAGACAAAATATTCTTTTAAATGTATTATTTATTCATTTGACTGATAATTCTTGAAGTTTCATTTACTTTAACTGTTATGATAGTTGCCAAAGAAGAAATACAGACTCCTTTTCCCTTGAAATTTGACCTGATTCAACTGCCAAGAAAGAGTGGAGTCTGTATTGTTGTGGTTCCTAGAGTTTCCATAAATAGCAAACTCTTCCTTGCTGGTTGAATCGCTACCACAGAATTTCCTGAGATGTTCTAGACAGAGTTACAGTTGATTATGAGTTAGGGAAAGTACAGTACATTTAGTAGGAATAGTCTCTTAAGATCAACTGGAGAACAACTGGTTGGATTTGATAAGTTGTTAGTTCTTTTGATTTACAATGGGGCATTGGTGGAGCCACGTAAATATTCACATGGAGAATTCAATAGTCTGTCCTAAACCTGGGGAAGTACATACTAGTTTTTTAGTGCATTTCTTTGGTTAATTTTTGAAGGTTTATTATTTGTGACTTAATAAATATTATTAGTTATTAAGTTTGCCATTTTCTACAAAGATAGAATTTTCTTTCCTCCTTTTTAATAGCTGAAGTTTTGAACACAAAGGTATTAAATTTGACCTATTAATCTTTTGATATTTTTGTAGCAGTCACATGTAGATAAGCCTTAGCCGAGCAGGCTTAAAAGCAATGGATCTTGGGCATATTGTTCATATTGCTGTATTATGTGTTTCAAATAGCAAGATGATAAATTTTATTTTTCACAATAAAAAACAATAATATTGTTTGTAGTATTATAGGTAGCTAATCCAAGTTCTTAATAGCCTGATACTTCATTAATAATCTTACTTGCAAAATAAGAATAAGGTATCACATATTTTAACTTGTTATTTTGAGAACAAATATGATCTCATAGTTGTCTTTTGGCCACTTTATCTGAAAAGGCAGCATAAGCTTAATTGTGAAACAAACACACGAGGTACAATGAAACCTCTGCCTTCTGCTTACCCTCACATTCTCCTCTTAGAACAATAGTGTGTGACATCAACCTTTGCCATAAGCAAGGTGAAACAAAGGTTGAAAGATTTAGTTTAGTCATAGTTTCAGCTTGAGTTTAGCTTTTTCCCATTGTTATTGGTCTACAATGAGGCTCCGTGTCACAGCTGTGGGAATGAGCAGGGGCGGATTCTGGTCGGCTCCTGAAAGATAAAATGCAGAGAAGAGAGACAAGGATCTGATTTAAAGATAAACGAAAAGAAGGAGCTGAAGAGCATATCTCTGTGGAACGCGTCTCTTGGGACAGACGGATCGCCTCTATTACAGTCTCACTTCTGATTCTAACAGCTCCCAATGATGATACTGTTTATCATAATCCTTTGATGAGATTAGAAACCTCCAAATCTAGTCCTTTTTGGCAGTCACAAGGTCTTTAACAAATGAATCTGTTGGAAACATTTCAGAGTCAAACTGGTAACAAAAACCTTTGGTATTGGTTTATTTCCACAGAGGGTACTGGTTTTAACCTTTGTCTCATCGTTTCAATATAAAAACATTTCCCTCTCTTTTCAGGTGAGAAAATTGAAATTCAGAGGGGACAAATGCTTTGCGCCCAAAACAGACATTTTTACTTGAAATTGCTTTTTTTTGATAAGAAGAGAAAGGGGTCTTCCTGTTTATTTTATTGCCTAGATAGAAAAATAACTACAATGGCCAAGATGTTAATGCTTTCACTACACCTTGATCTCTTCTACTTCCAAACAATTATGGCCCTCAGCTGACAACCGTGGCAGTTAGATTGGGCCTGTTGTATGAAAAAGATACCTCATAGTTGAGAGTTCCAAAGTTTCTGTGAGAGGTTAGTGGTACCAGTAAAGATGGGGACAAAGAGTATGATAATAGAGATAGTTAGGGGACGTTCCTGATCTTTGAGGAAATATTGAAGAGTAAAACTACTGCAAAATAAAGGAATGTTTGTTAAATACATTTAAAATGACAATATGAGGGGGAAAAGTTGATTTCAATTAAAATATTTGGAGATCTTAAAGAGATAACTTTTTTCAAGTTAAAAACTTTATCTGTGAGTAATTCTGATTTAGCTAGATTTTCTGGCAAGAAATTTTGAGATTGTTATTTTGGAATTTGTGCAAACATACTGGAAACTAACTGAGATAAAATACGTCTTTTGGTGTTAAATTATATTTTAACAGGAATATAAACGTGCCATTGTTTTATTAGTAAAATATGTGGCCATGAAGTTTACATATGATACAGACGTGTCAGCTTCAGGTCATGGGGCAGAACCTAAGGCCTTGAGGAAAAAAAACTTCAAAAGTTACATATTTTATTATACTAGGGTGCTTCACTTTCAGATTTTCTTCTTATTTGTTTATTACAGTTGATCAATAAAATTCAGATACACTTCATTATTTGCCATGACTTAAAGTTTTAAGACTTTGGTTAGAGACTTTAAATTTAATATCAGTATACTAGAGTCTCATATTTACATTTGTCTTATTAACCTCATAGCACTGGAAAAATAAAAGAAAGGTTCTTGAATAGGCTTAAGTTCAACATTATAGTGATTCATAAGTTTTTTTAGAAAAAATGTTAGAAAAGACAAATCCTTTTGGTTATTTTATTTTTTTGTTCTTGGTAATATGTTCTAGATATAGAAGAAGAGGTAGAAAACAATCACATTTACTTTCAAAGTTTTTGTAAAGTTTACAATTATATCTTGTGTATTTTCTACTTGGGTGTTTTGAACATCAACCAGTTTATCCAAAACAGCAAAGAAGGCTAAGACAGGCAGATGGCAACATCCAGCTTGCAAAGCTTTCTTAATTGGCAATATCTTGTCAGATGTTCTAAGTCAGGAAGTCTATTTTGACATTAGGGTTTTAACTTTGTAATTACCAGTGTGCAACTGGAAGTTCAAACCGGCTATATTTGGGTATCTGCATGAAAATCTTCTTTGTTACTGTCTGTTCTGTTCCTTTAAAGTTTGTGGTAGGTGGAAAAGGCCCAAGAATTTGTTGCTAGGAGAGGACAGAACTTATCAAAAGGCAATGTAGATGCAGAATTGTGGTGGAAACACGTTTTCATTTACACTGCATCTTTTGAGGAGTCATTTCTTTGAGGACTCAATATTCAACCTGATGAAATTTGGTGAGCTGTAAAAATGGTTCTAAGAAACATTAGGTGGGATTTTGCAACTCGTGACATTTGGAGTGGGTCTACTGATTTTCAAACATTACCACAGTTTTATTTCTCGTAATTAAAAAATGTTTTTCAAAATTTTACTGTGTTCTATTTTTCAATGATTTTTGTGACACACAGTCTGTGAACTTATGTACAACATGGTATCTTTTAGTGCATATGTATGGGAATAGTAAAATCTTGCTACTTGGTCAGTGCATTACTTTATATGATTATTTCTATGCAGAGAGAATTTTCAGTAATTTTAGGATTGCAAGCTATTGTCACATGCTATACACAAACGATTTTGAATTTATTCTCATAATGTAATTGTAATTATATGTCCTTGAATCAAAATTACTCCCTCTTCTTCCAACCCCTCAGGTTGCTGGGAACCACTATCCCTCTACTTCCGTGAAATCATCTCTAGAAGCCCATGAGTGAGGTAATGCAGCACTTTTCTTTATATACCTGTGGCGTTTACGTAACACAACATCCTTTAGTTTCCTCCACATTGTTCCAAATGTGACAAATGCCCTCTCTGATGGCGTAAACGTACAGCACTGTTGTACAGACAAACCGTGCATACAAACTGTGCATGTTGAGGTCTTATGTTTAAGATGTTGAATCATTTTGAGATAGATTTTTTTATATCATGGGAGTTAAGAGTTGAATTTGATTCTTATGTGTGGGGAAATCCAATTTTTGAAAGTGGTTTTTATTGCAGAAACCATCATCTCTCCACTGTCCTTAGAACTTTCATTAAACTTCAATCAGCCTTAAAATCATGGGTTTATTTCTGGACTACTTGTTCATTACATTGGTCTATGAATCTATTTTTATGCCAGTACTTTGCTGTTTTGGCTAGTATAGTCTGTAGTGTTTCCAAATTTCTTATTTTTGCTCAAGATTTTTTTGACATTTGGAATCTTTTGGAGTTCTTCACAAATTTAAATTATTTTCTTTTGTTATTCCTATGAGCAACATTGGTATTCTGATAAATATTTTATACAGTCTATAGATAATTTTGAGTAAATAGAAAAATCTCAATAGTAATTCTTTTAATCTACTAAAATTATATTTTTCCCATGAACTTGTATCTTCCTTGCTTTTGATCAATATTTTATAGTTTTAATTGTAGAGATATTTCAGCTCTTTGTTTAAATTTATTTCTAAGTATTATTTTGTGGTTATTATAAATGGATCACTTTCATGACTTATCAGATATTTGATATTAACGTGTAGGAATTTTGATCTGTTTAATGTTCCTTTTTTTGTGTGTTTTTGAGGCAGGGTTTCTATTTTTAGCACTGGCTGTCCTGGAACACACTCTGTAGACCAGTTTGTCCTGGAACTTAGAGCTCTCCCTCCCTCTGGTCCCAGAGTGCTGGGGTTAAAGTTGCATACCAAAACTGCCTGGTTTATATGCGCTGGGGTTAAAGTTGCATACCAAAACTGCCTGGTTTATATGTGCTGGGGTTAAAGGTTGTGCACCAACACTGCCTGGTTTGTATGTGCTGGGGTTAAAGGTATGCACCAAGACTGCCTGGTTCGTATGCGCTGGGATTAAAGGTATCCACCAAGACTGCCTGGTTTATATGTGCTGGGGTTAAAGGTGTGCACCAACACTGGCTGGTTTATATGCTGCATTCGTATCCTGCAAATTTTCTGGGTTATTTTATTAATTCCAAAATTTTGAAGCAGAGTCTCTAGAGCTTGAGTATAGAAAAATCTTATCATCAGCAAATGCATAATTAATTTTATTTCCAGCTTGGTTGCTGTTTAATTTTTTCTTGAATATTTTGTATGGCTTGAACTTGCTAGTATGTTAAAGAGAAATAGTGAAGAGGGACATAATTGCCTTATTTTAGATCTTTGAGGATAAACTCCTAACTTTTTATCTGTTTAGGAGGTCTGTTATGGATTTGCCATGTATATATTGAGCCACAATCATAACTAATTTATAGAGAATCTTTTTCATGAAGGGATATTAAATATTGACAAATGCTTTTGTGTGCAGGCATATGCCTTTATTTAGTTAGGGTGTTATATCATGCTTATTAATTTGGTATGGGAGGTTCTGTCTATGTGTTGCTTTTATTGATTAATGAATAAAGAAACTGCCTTGGCCTGTTGATAGGGCAGAACTTAGATAGTCAGGGAAGACAAAACTGAATGCTGGGAAGAAGAGGCAGAGAGAGACACCATGGAGCCGCCAGAGACAGATGTTGGGAATTTTACCTGGTAAGCCACTGCCACGTGGTGATACACAGATTAATAAAAATGGGTTAAATTAATATAAAAGTTAGCCAATAAGAATCTAGAGATAATGGGCCAAGCAGTGATTTAATTAATACAGTTTCTGTGTGGTTATTTTGGGACTAAGCTGGCCGGGCAACTGGGACGAACAAGCAGGCTCTCCTCCTACATTAATTTGTGGTGTTGGACCATCATTACAACTCTAGGATAATGCCATTTGATCATAATAAATCAGCATTTTAGTGTAGAGATCAATTTGGAGTGATTGTATTTTGTTTGTTTAGTGCAAGTGTTGGTGTGCAGTTTCTTTCTTTGTTGAAGGTTTAGAAAATCCTTAAGTGGTACTTAATTACATAAGAGCCATACTATTATTACATTGTATACTAAATCACAATCTTAAGTCCAAGAACCCAAACAGGAATGAATACAATTAAAACACCAGTGTATATTTTTTACATGTTATTCATGGGTGCTTTCGAGTAACAGTGACACACTGTTGAGTAAACTCAGATGTGGCTATATGACCCACAAAAATAGACATTAGGACACACAAAACTCAAATGTTTACTATTTGGCTCCCAGTGAGGAAATGAGCTTTATAGTTACTTATTACAGGGAATAGTTAAGGGCTTGAGGCTAAAGATGAAAAACATAACCAAAATTTAGACATTTAAGTAGGTATCTATATCAAAATCTACAGCCATTTTTAGTTTCAAGGAAAGCAAAATAGAGGAATTCCAAACTAGCTCAGGGAGTACACACTTGGATGCATTTTAAATTCAGCTATGGCCGCTTACTAAAACTGTATACTGTATCTGTGTTTCTGGGTGACTGTGTCCAGGAGCACATGATCCCTCAAAGTAAGAGTGGTGCCTGGGATTTGATTCTTTAGGTGTGGTATTAAACTCTGATGACCCGTGCAGAAGTACAGTTTCAGGTATTTCCACCACAGTCTGTTCTCTGTCTCTGTCTCTCTCTCTCTCTGAACACGTGTGCATGCACACCCCCCCACACCCACATGCCGCACTGTGTATGATATGTATGAAAACCACAATTCCCTTAAAAGACGAACATAGATTTAAATGGCTCCAGTTTTCAGGAAAGTGGGAAATGCAAACGCTCATTGAGATCTGGGAAATTGTAGTTGCCCCTACTAAAGAGATCTGAAAAGCAGGCCTAAATGCTGTTCATTGCACAGTGAGCTAAAAGGTAAGTGCTTTACGTGGAGAAAATGGTTAAGTGCCTTGCCCTTTGTAAAGGAAATCCAGAAAATGTTGTCCTTTGAGTATGTCCTCGATCCTGCCCTGGATTTGAGGATGAGCAGAGATGGCACTGAAAGTGGTGGAACAATAAATCATAAAGCCCCAGAGTTGCCTGTGTGTCACAACCCTTACATGTTCAGAAAGCAATAACAACATGTGGTGTGTATCAATTTCCCTGCATGCAGTGAAAACTGAAGACACACAGAAAATACTGATTAGGAATAAAAATGCCTCTGCTTCTATCTCATCCTCTTTATGTTGAAATGTTTGCTGTCCACCTGTTAATTGGAGAGCTTAATGCATTCAGATACAAGCAACTATCTAAAGAAAGAAAAATATTAGATCTATATCTCAGCTGGCATCCAAAATAAACACAATCTTCTCTTTTTCTCTATGTTCAAAGCACTCTAGATTCTTCACTCTTTTCATGTGCTACTCATATTTTCATGCATTTAAAACGAACTCTCTTCTTCATGATTCTCTTCTAGTCTTTAAAATGCCAGCATAAATGAAAAAAGTGTAAAAAGCTGTTAGAAAAAATATCTTTGTCCTTTAGAAAGTTCACTGAACACACAATTTAATATATTGAGGAGTGAGAGGAGAAATTGCCTAGTAATTGTAAAAATAAGAATGTAAAGTTACTGGTCCTATTTGTTACTAACTGATGAACTCAGGGCCATTTGCAGATGTAATCTGGGTGCTGGTCAGAATCTGAGACTAAGAAGTTGTGTAATTGTGAAAATTTCACGTGGAGTCTCACATTAAAGTGTATATAACAAGTTGCTTTTCTTGCACTAGTTTTATGTACTGCTTTATTATAGTATTTAGCTGGTCTCTGAAAACTAGGAAATCAATCAATCAATAAACAAAATAAATAAATATTTCTCACTGTTGTAAAATATTTAACTTCAGGGCCACTTTTGCAGTAGAATTATCACATTTCCATAAACATTCTCTGCAGTATTCAGGACTGAGCTTACCTGGTACCTGGACACTGCCCCAGGCACTGCCCCAGGAAAACTCTTCTTGTCCATTTTTCCCACAGAAATTATGGCCACAAATTACTTCACATATCTTAGCCATCATGTGGGGCTGAGTGGAGGCCAGGACCTTGAGCTCTTTGAACTCATCATAATGGCTCTTCTGTTTCCTCTAGAACTTTGTCTAGGTAACTCTCAGTTCTCTACTAGACTATTCTAATCCCAGCTGGCGGACACCTTCTGTAATCTCATGCAATTCTGTTTTCACCTTCAACCACTTTTAGTATTTGCATTCTACACCCTGTTGTAAGGAGGCTATTTCTTCGTTTTCCAGCCGCCCAGCAGCTCAGACCTGAAATAACCACTGCTTGGCCCATTAGCTTTAGCTTCTTATTGGCTAGCACTTATATTTTAATTTAACCCATTTCTAGTAATCTTTGTATTGCCACGTGGCTGTGGTTTACCAGGTAAAGTTCCCAGCGTCTGTCTCTGGTGGGGCTACATAGCTTCTCCTGACAATACCTTCTTCCTCCCAGCATTCAGTTTAGTTTTTCCCACCTACCTAAGTTCTGCCCTATCCACAGGCCAAGGCAATTTCTTTATTCACCAGTGGTATTTATGGCATACAGAGGGGTATCCCAAATCAATGCCCTTTATTTTTTTTTCTCACATCCCTTCTCTGACAATATAGGATATTGGATTATGAGCCTGCTTCACAGATTTTGTGTACAAGTCACCTGAATGATCCTGGCTTAAATATTTTTAAAATTTATGTCCTATCATTTGTTGTGAGGAGGCCCCTTGTTGGTTCCCAGCTGCTCAGTCCCAAAATAATTACACAGAAACTATATAACTTAAAACACTGTTTGGTCTATTAGCTCTAGCTTCTTATTGGCTAACCTTTACATCTGAATTTAACCCATCTCCATTAATCTGTGTATCACCACATGGCAGTGGCTTACCGGCAAAAGTTTCATCTGGCTCCAGCAGGGCTACATGGCTTCTCTTTCTCTCTGCCTTCTTCCTCCAAGCATTCAGTTTAGTTTTCCCTGCCTACTTCTATTCCTTGCACAGGCCCAAGGCAGTTTCTTTATTAACCAATGGTATTCACAGCATACAGAGGGGAATCCCACATCAATCACTGGTAAAATGAAGATAAAGTAGCAGCCTTGTTCTCAGAATTATGAAAGTTACACAAGTGAATACAATAAATGACCTGGCTGGTTAATTCATAGAAACTGTGTTGCCATTAAGTTGCCAAATATAGCCCTCTTTGTGATGTTGAATAGTATTTTAAATGCTAAAACACCAGCTACACCTAATAATTTATCCTTTTATGAGTACTGAAGACATCAAGTGGTAGTGGGAAAGTCTAGCACTTCTGGAAGAGGTGTAATTGGCATGGCCTTCATGTACAGTATAAAACCCACTTCAACAAGGCTCAGTGCTTGTGAAGAGGTAAGCATCATTCTGAGTAATCACAGTAATAATATGGATATCCACTTAGGACCCTCTTGAGCAGCATGGAAACATCTACATTGCATGCCCCACACAGGCCATGAGAAGCCTAATTCATGATTACATCTTCTGCTAACTCCCTACCATTCACATCTGCATCATGTTGAAGCAGATACTAAGAACAAAGGTAAGATTCTCTTAGGAATCTACAGGTTCTGTCACCAATATTGTCACCACTCTCTTGGTTCTTATTTATCCTTGGCTATTCCTGTAGATCATCTCCCTATCACAGGGAGAGGGGAAAGAGAAGGCCCTGGCAATGAGTTTGTAGCCTTATTACAGTTCCCTATACTTTTCAGGATGGTTTTGTTTTAGATTGAAAAAGTTGGGTTGAAGCTAGGGTAGTACATTCTGTTCTGGGTGGCATCTGCTTACTTCTTTACTGGGCAACTGAACATGGATAACTAACTGGGACCGAGAGATATAAACTGTGGGTCCAATGTGCCACCAGCATTCTTCATCTGACAATATGTGAAAGAGCAACAGCCAGCAAACCTCTTGTACATTGTTGTTATGAAAGACTTTATAAATATCTTCTTTAGCCCCTGAGGAAGTACAGGTTAGGTTAGCTTGACTCCTGAAGCCCTGGGCATGCAAATATTTCATATCATTTTGTCTTTCTTTTAAACAGTAATGATCCTAGTTAGGGTTACTATTGTTGTAATGAAACATAGTGACTAAAAGCAAACTTGGGCAGGGAAGGGTTTATTTGGCATACATGTCTGCTTCACTGTTTATCATCCAAGGAAGTCAGGTCAGGACCTCAAAGGGTCCAGGAACATGGAGGTAGGAGCTGTTGCAGAGGCCATGGAGGGGAATTGCTTCCTGTCTTGATCTTCATGGCTTGCTCAGCCTGATTCCTTATACAACCAGGACCACTAGCCCAAGGATGGCACCACGCACAGTGGACTGTGCCCTTCCACATCAATCACTAGGAAAATGCCCTCCAGGAAAACCTACAGACTGACCTTAAGGATGCATTTTTTTTTCAATTGAGGTTCCCTCTTCTCAGAAAAGTATAGCTTGTGTCAAGTTGATATAAAACTAGCTAGCACAGTACTTAAATGTTTTCAAAGATTTTTTCCATCAAAATAAATAAAAATAATAAACAAGCAAATACCACTTGCTCAGACTGGAGGGATGGCTCAGTGTTTAAGAGCATAAACTGCTCTTGCAGAGAACTTGAGGTTCAGTTCAAAGCTCTCATGTCCAATGGTTCATAACCTTATTTAACTTGAACCCAGGGAACTGATGTGTGCATAAACCAATCTCCTTTTAAACAGTAATTGTTTGAAAACACATCTTTTCTATCCTGCCTAGTTTGCAGTAAATAGGATAGGCTTATCTGTGCTTGCCAAGCGTTCTGCTACTGAATCACACTCCCAACTCATGTGTTTGTCCTTTCAATGATGCCATCAAAGTTTCTACTTTTAATCAAAAGTATGCTTCAAAATACTTGCATTAATTGAAAACTTGATCATTAAATAACTGTGATTTAGTTTCCTTTTTGTTTGCTTTTAGATATGCTCAAACTGAATCCTTGCTGGCTTTCTTCCCATTAGTGTTACCCCCAAATAATAAGAAATAATATTTTTCTAATTAGAAAAGAAATGAAAACAAATATCAAAATGGGAAAAGGTTGATGAATTCTTCAAGGGGACTACTAAGTTCACATACAAAGTAAAGGATATATATCTATATATAAAGCATATATATATGTAAGTGGTTGTAGCTGGGCTATTCAACTCATCATCAATCCCAGGTGGATGGTTCCACGAAGCTCCAATTATTACTTATTGTTGCCTTGAACACATTTGGCCCTGTTTCCTTTGAGATTCATCATACATCTGGTAGAATACTTAACATTCTCCTCCTGCGAGGGAGAGTGAAGCCTTATTTTTCCTCTTTTACTGTTGATAATAGAATATGACTTTTTACTTTCAAAAATATGATATAACTCCACAGTGAGGACATGAGATTTACTGTGCCAAGCTATTTAGTTGATTTAGCTTCCAGATGAGGAAGAAAATAAAAGATAGAATTGAGCAGTTTGAAACAGATAGGTGAGATTATAAACCAAATGATAGAAATAACTCCCCAAAATGTGAAATAAGGTAAGAAATAAATTTATATTTTAGTCTGTAGGGATCAGCTATGTGTAGAGCAGTGAGATACTTAGCAGAAGAATTCCATTGCATTGCAATCAACACACTGCAAAAGGAATCCTCTACACAGTTGCCTCTCTCTGTGAGCAACCAGGAAATTCCTACTCTTATTCCAGCAGGTCCTGGAGGGAAAGACAGCCCTGTGCCAATGTGAGCATCTTTGGCCAGAGGTAAAGCATTCTATTTTAAAAATGTACTAAAATAAATTTCCAAAAACAAACTTATAAATCTCAGATTCTATCTGATAATGAAATTCTGCATAATCTTTACTTTTTAACATTCCAAAACTTTTTTGTGTGTATGTGTTGGAAAATTTTAAGAAGGCAAATGTAAATATTTGGGGATAGTTGAGACATTGTTAAAACCTTTTTGTTTTGCTGTCAAGATAACACTTTATTAACAATAGTTTAATAACATATGAGTAGCTATACATAAATCTTTAAATACATATGTATGTACTTTCATATGCAGGTTTGTCAATCATTTTAGAGATGGTTCAGCTTTTTTAAATTGTCTATCTGGTATTTGCTCTTGATTGTTAAACAGAAAACAGTGATAACTTAAGAACTTGATTCCAGAACTGACCCAGAATCTAAAAGGAGTCTAAAGAAATCAGCATCTAAAGTGTGATATGGCATCCTTTAAGAATATTCTAACATGTATCAGCCCATTCCTCATTTATGACTGTTAGTCTATTACTCAAACATCCATCCATCCATCAATGCATCCTGTCCATTTACCTACCTATCTGTCTGTCTGTCTTTCCATCCATCCATCCATCCATCCATCCATCCATCCATCCATCCATCCACCCACTTTCCTACCTATCAACTCACCGCATTCTTGTCCATCTGTCTATTCTCTCTCCATCCGCCAGTTCAGTGGGTATAGAAAGGACAATGCTGTGAAGATCTGGTGGTGACATTCACATCAGAGCAATGGATTGAGCCCCCAAGGTGCAGGTGAAGAGCAGAAGGTGGGAGAAGATGAGTTAGGAAGTTAGGACCGTGAGGGGCTGGTCCACCTACTGAGACAGTGTGCCTGAACTAATGGGAGCACACCAATCCACCTGGACTGGGACTGAATGAGCATTTGATCAAACCAGACTCTCTGAATGTGGCGGCGAAAGTTGGCAGATGGAGAACCCACAAACAATGACACCAGGACCTATCTCTTCTGCATGTATTAACTTTTTGAGAACCGAGTCTTTTTGAATGCACTCCTTCCTAGGCCAGGAGGGATGGGGGTGGGCCTTGGACTTCCAACAGGGCAGGGCACCATGCCCTCTTTCA
>PVIU01007200.1:0-94009 GCA_004026605.1 Ondatra zibethicus | reverse complement strand
TAGGCCAGGAGGGATGGGGGTGGGCCTTGGACTTCCAACAGGGCAGGGCACCATGCCCTCTTTCAAGGAAGAAGGGGGAGGGAGGAGGGGTGGGGGGTAGTGGGAGGGGACCGGGAGAAGGAGAAGAAAGGAAAAAAAAATTTTTATCTTTAATTATGTTCTTGAATGGAAAAAATAAAACAAAACAATGTATGGGAAAAAAAGAAGAAAACTGTTGATAAACTGGGAAAAAAAATTTTGAAAAAAAAAAAAAGAAAAAGAAAGTACCTCATCACATGCTCATGCCAAGTCCTCTTCAACAAGGTAGCTATGGTTCATAGGTGGCTCCAGAAGGAGCCAAATGTAATTTAAAGTTGTGACTGCAGCATGGTCTCTTGTTGAGGCTTTCCTGGGGAAATATCAGAGGCAAGAAGAAGTCAAAACTGCAATAGCCATCATCTCTTGGAGAGTGCATCTTGAAAACCCTAAAACTGCACAGTTTTATTCTGCATCTAGGGATGAGCCTGAGGGAGGAGGACTGGAGTGAAAGGAGATAGAAGGAAAAAACCCTGACACAATGACACTCAGGTCAACGCAGTGACAGAGATGCGGCTGTCTCTCAAACAGTCACAGAGCGCAACCGGAGTAAAGAAAGCATGAGGCAAATCTCAACTTTCCAATCATCTGCAGTTTCTTCTTGAACAGCACCAGGAGATGCACAGCCTATCCCTTCACTGTTCGGGGTCTCTGGTCTCAGGATTTTCTTCTACACGCAAAGACCATGGCTTCCGGAGCCAATGGTACTCATAAGTCAGTCACTAGGAAAAGGAGCAATTTGTCCCCATGGGGGTAAGTATATCAAAATACAAAATGATGCTGAAGATTGTGCACCGTGGCCCACCCCACCTGATAGTGAGAGAGCCCCAAACTGAGAGCTACTGAAGTCTCGCAGATGAGCTGTGCAAAACATTGAGATGCTTGACTTGGCCTCTAATTGGTTTGGATGTGTTTTTTCTAAGAGTCTGTATATTAGAAGCTTAACTCTCCAGATAGTAATGAAAAGGCAATTTAGAGCTGAGGCTTCATGGAAGATAGCTATGACATCAGGGTGCTGCTCTCAGTATGGCTTAGGTGTAGTTCTCCTGGAACCTGGGCTAGTTCTCCAAAGAGTGGATTATGATAAAAAAAAAAAAAAAAGAGCCAATCCCTCTGACCCATATTCTTCTGGCTTCCTGTTTGATCATGGGAGCTCTCCCTCCAATGCCCACTCCTGACATCTTGATACTATCTATCATGAGGCCATCATCAGATTGCAGCAGATCCATGGCATCCATGATCTTGAATCTCCAGAACCATCAGCTTCTTTGTCATAAGAACAGTAAATGGAATACTACCATCGGTAAGCAAGACAGGGCCTCTGTACCCAGATCATGTCAGCAACACCAAATGGGATTCCATAAGGTACTAGCATGGGAAGACAATTTCACGCATGGACCCATAGACTGACACTGGACATTGTCCTTCAAAAGTAAAAGAAAACAGAACAATGTGGTTGAAGTAGAAGTGCCCCCACACACACAAAACAAAAAACATTCAGATTTTTAAAAACCCCTTAAAAATGCAAAGAGAAGAAAAGGTAAAGGAAGTCACAAACAACAGCAATTAATGGCTGGTTTTAATAAAACCTGTCACACAGCTCTCCCAAGCATGTTTCAAGAAATCAAAAATCATGGAAATAGAAACTACCTTATTAACTATATCACATTAATTTTTGGATGTTATTAATGTGGCAATGGATATTTCCATGGGCTGTCTGTGTGGTTCCCCTAGGAAGCGAGTTCCATATAAACAAAATGAGAAGACTGAAGTCAGAGTAAACCTCAACAAGCGCTAGTGTGGGGTGGCTATTCTACACCAGAAACAAGTCTAAGCTCTTCAGTCACACTTATTTCATCTCTCCAGCCATCTCATGAGGTGAGCATTATCCCAATTTCTCAGATGAATAAGCCGAAGTATAAGAGGTTAGGAACAAAGTCACACGATAAGTAGTTGCTATAGCAAGGGTGAGACACACTTCTGCACGGCCTGCTGAGTGAAGCAGTGTCCCCAGGCTTCTACTGTAGACAAAGTAGTTGTGACTAAGTGCAGAACGCTGGGCTTACCACGAGAAAGTGTAGCTAGCCTGCTTCCAACAGCCACCGCTTCAAACCCACAGGACGTAAGCAAGTCACTTCCACTTTTCAACTCAAATTTCTCATCTCACGTGGGTGACGGTTCTATTGCTCCAGGTTTGTTTCTGAGACCCACCCTGCTTGGATTGACCCTTTTCTGTTTCAAATGTAGTCTTTACTGTTTAAGGCTCTTCTTCATTCTACCTTCTTCATGGTGATATTCCTTCAGGTTACAGGTGAATCAATTTTCATTTTATTTATTTGTGTGTGTACACGTTCGTGTGTGTGTGTGTGTGTGTGTATGTGCAGGCGTGTGTGAGCTTGTGTGCATGTGCATGTAGAAAACACAGGTCAACTTCTGGCATCTTCCTCAATTGCTCTACATTTCTCACTGAACCTGGGGCTCATAGATTCCTCTATATTGGCTGGCCAGCAAGCCCGATCTGAATTTGGATTCCCATGCTCCATGTAAAAGCCAGATGTGGCAGCATTTTGTAAAATAGTATAACCCCACAGGATGTACGTAGTACTTGATGTTTCCTCTTCCTTCCAGATCACTAACTCTCTTTAAAATTAGTTTTTAGTTGATTACCATATAACATTTTCAAACACATATTATTGTACTAGTTTATCAACTGACCTTTGTTATCCCTCCTCCCCTCCAACTTGTCCCCTTGCTCCCCACAGAGTCCCCCTCCCTTTAGAAACTTCCTTCTCCCTCAACAATGCCCCTTCTACTTTCTCTTTTCATGTCATACACACACACACACACGCACAAACACACACAATCCAGATTTCACATAGAAGAGGAAAATGTAATATTTGTCTTCCCGTCATGCTTATTTCATCTAACATGATGGCTTACAAACACTTCTACCCACTCTGCTGAAACTGCTGGAATTTCGTTCTTTCATCGTTGAAACACCATCTCTCATGTTGTAACCCAGGCTGATGGGGAACCCACCACATAGTCTAAGCTTGCCTCAAGTTCACAATAACCTTCAGGTTTCAGCCTCTCAGATTTCGGGATGACAGGCATGAGACACCACACTCCACTAGCGTCACTCTTCTTTACAGGTGAGCAAAGTCCCCTGTGTGCATATCACACATTTTTCTTTATCCATTCTCCTGTGGGCTCTTGTGGATCTTAGCTACTGGGAACACTGCTACAGTAAATACGGATGCAAGTCCCTAGATCCTTTTAAATGTTGATTTATTTATTTTTGTGTATGTGTGTGTGTGCAGGTGCCTGAGGAAGCCAGAAAATGGCATCAAACACCTGGAGCTAGAGTTATAGGCAATGGTGAAGCCCCTGGCCTGGGTGCTAGAAATGGAGGAACTCAAGTCCTTGGCAAGAGCAGTGTGTTCTCTTAACCACGGAGCCCTCTCTCCAACCCCCACATCACTACTTTTAAATATTAAGCAATCACAGGTGACTCTCTCCAGGTCTGATAGAAATCTACGGACCCTCAGAAACACACACACATGCACACATGCACGCACACACAGGTACACAACTTCTACAAAGTAACTCAAGGGATTCTAGGATACGCTAAAGCAAAATTCAGTTTTCAAACATTCCAAAGAGTTTCCAGATATCAGCACTGCTGGATTTTTCATTTACATGATTCCTTTTACAAAGAACAACAGCGCAGCTAATGAGCAGAATACCCTACCCACAAACTCCCTCCCCCTTGCAGTCATCTACCCTCTCACACTATTATCACCCCTCCATTCTCCTCAACATCTCAGTACAAGGCACCGCCACGCAACGGCTCAGGTAGACTGTCCTAGAATCATCCCTCCAGCCTTCGCTCCTGTTCACCCCCTTGCTCATTTACTCCAGGACTCACACAACAATCACTGAGTGCCTGTGATGGTCCAGGCCTCTCAGCAGAGGAGAAGGCAATGCCCTGTGCTTGTGGAGCTTGTAGTCTAATGGAGCAGACAATGCAGTGTCAAACCAAAGAAGTAGGCATAGCATATGCTAGATGGTGGTCTGGGGAGAGGAGATACAGAGAAGTTATGGGGGAAGAGGGAGGGTAACAGTAAACAGCGGTAGGAGCAGGGGAAAGGCAGACATTTGAGCAAGTATATGAATAAGAGTCCAGCATGTGGATACCTGGGGAAAAGTTTTTCTTTGTTTATTATCTTTCTTCCCTGATGTGGGATCCCCTTCTGTATGCTATGAATATGTTTTACTGCCATTGGTTTATAAAGAAGCTGCTTTCAGTCAATGGCTTAACAGAGTAAAGCCAGGCAGAAGATTCAAACAGAGACGTACAGAGAGAGTAGGCGGAGTCAGAAAGATGCCATGTAGCCGCTGAAGGAGACAGATGCCCAGGAACCTTATTGGCAAGCCACAAGTCTCTTGGTAAAATAAAGAATAATAGAAATGGGTTAATTTAAGATATAAGAGCTAGCTAGCAATATGCCTAAGTGGCCAAGCAGTGTTTTGATTAATACAGTTTCTATGAGATTATTTCAGGTCTGGGCGGCCGGGAATGAACAAGCGGCCTCCGCCTACACTTCTCCTCTTGAGTATAAACTCCACAAAGTCAGGAATTCTTTGTCCACTGCTGTGATCCAAGTATCTATAACAATGCCTAATATATACCAAATTATCAATGAATTTTAGCTAAATAAATGAGGTTATCTTCCAGGGTGGTCAAAACCAAGGGTTAAGTCCATAATTCTAAAACTTACTTTAAATATCAAAGTATTTTTAATTAAGTGATGATTTCAGAACAAAGAAGAAAGACAAGAACTGAAGATAGTTTCTCATTTTAGATGGGGGATATTAAAACATATATGCACTAACCAGAACTCCAACATCAGAATAGCCAAACAAGGAACCAACAAGCAAACAGAAGAGACTGTTGCAAATTGAATTTTGAAACTAGAAATGATCGCTAGGTACCAGGATTTCTGAATGCAGAACAATTCATCAGAAGGCTGTCAGTGCCTCCCCTTGCATCATGCACACTTGGTGAGGTGGACATCACCTATCTAGGAAGCTCAAGGCCGGTGTCACCGCTCTCCCTAGTGTGCTCTTCTGGCCACCCCAATACTGGCACTCATTGTACGCTGATGTCCTTGAATTTTAAGCTTTATGACTTACTCATCCCTTGGTGCTAGTGAATCTACAGACATGGCTTGGTCCCCAAGAATTATTGACTCGGTTTCCTAGAAACAAGCTGCGCTTAGACTTTCTATCAATCCCACGTATGAACATCCTTGAGCATACAAGGGGACAAAGTGTGCCTAGGTATGTGTCCATGCCTGTGTATGCATAAACACTGAAAGGGCAACTCAGAGTTCAAGCTTCCCTTTGAAGGGAGCCACAAGGGCCTGCAAGTGACTTTTTGTACAGTGACAGCATCAAACTAAGGCCTTGACATACTACTTCCCGTCATTGTCTTCTGAAACCATGCTTCATCTCTAGGAAGAAGCTACCCAGATTGAGAGCACACCGATTGGAAGGCCAGCTGCAGGAGATACGTTCCCGACATATTGTCCACAAAAGTTAACACCGTCTGGCAAGGTCGCGATGTGAGCTCCCTGGATTCTGCAGCCTGTGACTTTAAGGATGGTGAATCTAACCATATTACAGGTAACACGAGCTCTGAAACCTTCTTTTCTCTCTGATTAGCCACCAATGCCAAGGCGAAACTGAAATCACTTCACCTGAACAGCACAATACGTAACCTCTGCAATACTGAGCATCATTAAACTTTTAAAGGAGTGTGTTAGGGGAAGTCCTTTAATCCTTCAATAATTGAGCTGGGGAAAGGGGCCTGTGATGGGCAGCATTTACCTGAGCAGATATTAACTAGGGTTAGCTACTAATGGCTTTTCAACAGTCCCACTGTGTCCATGTTACCATTTAAAAGAGTATATTCCATTTGGCCCTTGCTCTTTAACTGTCAACAGGGAAATTGAAAAATAATACATCATTAAGTATTGCAATTTCTGTTATAGATAGATCTTCGCATCTCCCTTCTAGCACTTGAGCTCAGTCAAAACTAGGCCCTAACAACCAGTTGACAAGAGGAAAACTTCATTCCCTGAATCAGCTGGATGTCTGGGATATCAAATAACCCATCACTAGTATATTTCCCACTGAATTTACTGGCCACAGAGGCAGAGCCACTGGAAAGCACTCAGCATCCTTGGTAACACCAGGTTCAGTTTCATCCCCCCCTAAGTTAAGAGGTCTGGCTCCTATGTCCTTGTCTGTTTTTCTTTTCTGAGTCATAAGGCTTGGGAAGCTCTTCGTTGTAAGTATCTTCATACAACTGTGCACAGTGTTCCTCACCCTTGTCCAAACAGTGAATGCTGAGCACCACACACATCACACACCATGTGACCGTACTTCACAACTCTGAGATCTCAGGGTAAAAGAAATGATGATAGAATCATCTAATGAGTTTAAATGACGTGCCCACCCAGCCAAAGCAAAGACAAAGACAGAATTACATACAGCTCACCAACTGGGAAAACCTACTGCGCTCTACCCAGTCACTCTCGCCTCCAGTCTGGGGATGGAAGCGTGTGGATGAAGGCTAGTGTACTTCTCAAAGATTCTTGGGCTGGAGGCCACATCCTCCACCTGGTGGTGCTGAGAGGTGGCAGAGCCCTTAAGAAACAAGACTAAGTAAAATGTAAGTCAGTCTCTGGGCATGCTGGGATGAATGCAGTTCTCAAAGCCCTCAGTCCATTCTTGTGAAAGCAAGCTGTCACAAAAGGGACAGGCCAACCAAAAAAGGACAGTGGTTTCCTGTCTCACTATGTGATCTCTTCTGCACACGCCTCTGTCATTGTGAGGCTGTCCACCATGAGGCCACAATTCTGCCATTGTGATCTCGTCCACCATGAGGCCACACTTCTGTCATTGTGATCCCGTCCACCATGAGGCCACACTTCTGTCATTGTGATCCCATCCACCATGAGGCCACACTTCTGTCATTGTGATCCCATCCACCATGAGGCCACACTTCTGCCACTGTGATGTCATCCACCATGAGGCCACACTTCTGTCACTGTGATGTCATCCACCATGAGGCCACACTTCTGTCACTGTGATGTCATCCACCATGAGGTCACACTTCTCTCACTGTGATGTCATCCATCATTAGGTCACACTTCTCCCATTGTGATGCCATCCACCATGAGGCCACACTTGAGAAGGTGGGTGGTGAAAGATGGGAGGGCCATAAGATGGCACTGGGGTGAAGAAAGAATGGGAGCAAGATGTTTGCAAGTAGGGCAATTTGAGTCCTCTTGATGCCAAAAGTTAGTGTAGGACGGGTAGAGACTGAAGGTCCAAGAGAAAGCAGAGTACCTATCTGCTAGTGGAAATGCCCGAAGAAGGGTCATAGAACATCCAGGGTGATCCTCCAGAGTGCAGACTCTTCCTGCTTTGCTCTTTAGTAACCATTTATTCCTCAACCAGCCCAACCTCCACTGTATTTGACAATGTGACTACCGCCATCCCCATAACTGGTGAGCACTGGAACCCACACTCTTCCTTCTCGGAACTCCCCCAACTTTCATGAGCTTCTTCTTCTGCCTGGAACCCTTCACACTCTCCCCGGTCCTACATCCCATCCACTCTCTAAGAGTCAGTTCATATCACCTCTGCATAAAGCTTTTTCAATACCCCTAAGCAAGTTACTTACTGATAAATGTACCAACATGTCTTTAGTATTATACAAGATGCTAGAGACAATGGGTTAAAACAGAACAGAAGAGTTAAAACAGAAAGTTCCTTTCCCTCATATGTCTTGAGATCTAGTGACAGGGACTATGAAACTCTTTGTAGACATATATATATATATATATATATATATATATATATCTCAGATTGTGACAAACCCTGAAGATTGCAAATCTCCCATAATAACATGGGAACTTATATAAGCTAGGCTTGTTCTTTGGCCATACTACTCTTTAATTTGCATTTCTCAATAGTCTGTGATAGAGTTTTAATGCATCTGTGTTTTGTTTCATTTATTTTTACATACATACCTATTTGATTAAATGAGTAATTTAATGAACCAACTGTTTGAGTCCATTTGATCTCAAATTTGAGAAGTCTACCTACAACCAAATAAGGTGCATTCCATCTGTTCATGTGCCACTTACAATCTCATTTTATTAAATACCCATTTACAAAGATCGAATTTATGTATACACCTAGTTTCCTTAAAATTGATTGGAACAACGTTTAAGGGAACCAAAAGCCTTGGCCACGGTGAGCGAAATAAACAATGCAGGACTATGTGGTTTCTTAGACAACCAATATTGCATGATAACATTTAGATTGGCCGAGCCAAGTGGCTTCCCCCAAACAAGACAGATATCATTGATTCTAGAAATCGGCCTCAGTGGGACACCATGGGATATTTTCTAGCTGTGGCTGAGTCTTATTTGAAAAATGCAACACCATCCAGAAGAAAACTTGGAAAGAGGTTATCCGAGGGATGGATAGACAGCTGCTGGTTGGTCCCAGTGGAAGCCTCTGGACCTGGTATTTAACAGTTCTCCTGCCAAATGTGCAGACAGGCTCGCAGAACAAAAGTCACCGTTGCAAACCCTGAGGGTCGGGGAGAAGGGAGATTGATGCTGATTACTTTCTGTTGTTCTTCCTTCTTCCAGGGGGATGAGCAACTATGCAAGATGACATTAGAGATTAATACAGACAGCATGACCCAGGAAAAGGATGAGCTAGGGTTAGGATTTTGTGTTTGTGGGGTAGTTTGATAAGCAGGAGTGAGGAGCATATTCCAGAAGCTTCCACACACATACAAACATTTAGGCAATAGCCAATTTTTTTTAAAACAAAACAAAAAAAAAATGTTCTGAAAGCCGCAGAATGCTCCAGCAGCTGCCTTAGGAAGGCTGCCTGAAAGCACAAGAATCCAGCAGGTGGGGACTTGTTTTCCACGAGCTTGTTCAAAAAGACAAACTGAAAACTGTGATCTCACCGGGGTGTGAACACCAGAATCCAAGCAGCAGATGGCATGATTTTGTGGAAGGCCATCGAACCAGGGTCACCGGCTGTGGACAGCATCCCAGCTTTTCCCACTACCCATAGCATGACTCGAACAAATTCCGTGAGCCTTGGCTCCTCGGAAATAAACACAAGACTAAATCAAAATCTTTCTCCTTGGCCATTTTTTTAAATTGTCGTAAAGAATCAATCCCTAATACATATGAAGGTCCTTTGAGATTGAAAGAAGATAATTTAACCAATGGAATCCTTTATGGCATTTTCTATGAGCCAAGCATCAATCTACATGCTTGAGGAATATTAAACTAAAATGACCCGTGGAGGCGGGGTTTGTTATCACCCCATTTTAGAAAGAATAAATAGGTACAGAGCAAGTGAACCCCTGACAAGAAAACAGCTGATAGACAAACCAGCAAGGATGTGATCCCAGACACACGGACCCCTGAAACTCTGCTCATAACAACCACACAATCGTGGGTATGTGTATACAGCTCCAAAGAATGGATTTTTTTTGTACGAAAACCAGCAACCATAAAACAGTCCTATACAGTAGCCTATGGCTTATCAAAAGGCCTTTTAAATTGATGTCTTAATTCTCATGATAACCCTATGCTGGTTAGTTTTTGTCAACTTAACACAAACTATAGTCACCTGAGAAGTGGAAATCTCAGTTGAGGAACTGCCGTTAGCCAGATTTGTTTGTGGGCCTGATAGTGTTGCATTTTCATAATTGCTAACTAATGTGAGAGGGCTCAGCCTGCTACGAATGGTGCTTTCCCTAGGCAAGTAGGCCTGGACTGTATAAGAAAGCTAGCTGAGGGGCTGGAGATATAACTCAACAGTTAACCGCACTGGCTGCTCTTCCAGAGGACCTGGGTTTGATTCCTAGCACCCACATGGCCACTAACAGCCACCTGTAACTTCAGTCCCAGAGGATCTGGTGCCCTCTCCTGGCTTCTATGAGTACTGCACATAAGTGATACACAGCTATAACATGCAAAAACACCCATACACATAGAAATATATAAATATTTTCTAAAAAGGAAGGGAGGGAGGGAAAGAGGGTTTTATCAAGGCAGGTGAACAAGCAAGTAAGCACTATTCCTCCATGATCTCTGCTGTTACATTATGCCTTCAGCTGTCTACCACTCTCATCTATGGATACAGGCTATTGAAATGGCGTGGCCCAGCCAATAATTAAACACAGACTAAATAAAACCCAGAAGAAAATGAGTGTGTGCATAAGCACAGCCAGCATGGCATGCAGACAAGCAGGGAAGCATCCGATGGAGGGCTATGTTCGTTCTGTGCAAAATTATCTCCTGTTACTGGTCCATCCTAGAGTCTAAAACTCCAGCACAGGATGCTCATTCTTTTGACTCAACACCATTCCACGTAAAAAGCATCTTCAAGAGAATAGTCCAGTTACATCCCAATGTGAATGATATCACAATACCTGTCATAGTATGTCAATAAGGGAATCTCTAGCCTATATATAGGGTAATTTGAAATGTAGAAAGTCTCAAGATGGGCTTAGAGCAGAAAGTAAGCAAACTGTGGTTGAATCCATGTATGTAGGATGAGCAAAGTCCTGGGGAAGGTGGGGTGCAGGAACCCAGCAAACTCCAAGCCAAGAAGACAGGCAAGGGTTCCTTGAGGCGTTCTTCCCTTCTGGGTTTTTGAAGTCTACCCCGGCACTAACAATGATGCCCATATCCCTGGGAAGATATTGGCTCTCACTACTGGGGACAGAAGTGTGAAGGGGACCCAGGCCTTACTTTGCAGGCGATCAAGAGGAGAGAGACGAGGAGCAGAGAATAGCAGGGGAGGAAACTCTAGATGGTTATGTAAAAAAGGGATTCGTTCCACTGTCACAACCAGAAAACTAGCTCCCCCAGAGCCAGCTTGAGGGCAGGAAGGCAGGGTGAACCTACTGGAGGTGGGTGCTGCTGAAGGATGCTCTGGGGACTGGAGATGGGTGCTGCTGGCAAGGCGACAGAATCACCCACCCCTGGGCTGAGTCAGGAATGCCTGGGATATGTACTGGAGGCTCTAGTGCTGCTGTGTGGTCCCAGGCAAACACCTTTCACAACCCCACCAATTAAGAAGGACGGCTTTCAACTCCAGGCTACCAGAGGGCTTTTCTACTCCCAGTTATGTCCAGCGACTGGTATATGACCAGGTGACTTGGGGCATCTGAACAACTCCAAGCTTCCCTGCCTTCCTAGCTGCCCAGCTACTCCTTTCTCTGGGCCCCTTTCTAAACTCCTCTACCCTGAGGACAGAGCATCTGAGCTGTGCCAGCATCAGTGGCCCCTCGGGATCAGGCTGTCCTAGCACTCAAACAAAGACAGATTGGGACCCTCCTGCTGAGGGGGGGGGGATGTTTCTGGGCCCAGAGGGAGCTGGCCTTAATCTGCTGCAGAGTGAATGACAAAAATGTTAACAATGAAACTATGGTTTGGGGGGAACAGCCCCCAGGAGCCCGACATTTTAGTATTTAAAGGGACTTTAATGAGCTTAAGTGGCTAATCTCGAGTTCAGGAGGGGGTGTTTTGTTTTGTTTTGTTTTGAAAAATCCTTTTAAAGGCTCCTGAGGCTTGATAGCAAGGGTTGTTGAGTCCTGGAGCCTCTAACTGAAAGGAAGGGCATGAGGGAGGAAGGACAGAAAACTGCTCCAAAGAGCTTCTCACGCTGCTCCAAAACCTGGCCTAACAGAGCTGCTGGAGAGGACCCTCCATGAGGGAGAGATACAGACGCTAGCAGGACCTCAAGCCCAGTGGCACGGTGCCTGTCCAGCATGCGCAGCACTAGGTGGGGTGCCCAACACCACAAGAAGAGAGTGGTGTTCTGAGAATGAATGATACACTGATGTCCTACCATGATGCTGGCCAAGCTTCCTGGCAAGTGACAAATTCTCCCATTTGTCTGCTGTCACAGCACAGAACCAGGCACATCTCTGACTCAACAAAATGCAGGACATGGCCTAATGTCTACTAAGAGGCCAGCATAGTCAGAAAAGTTTGGGAGGGTGGGGTCCCAAAGGAACACCAAAGAGTAAGGGTCAGGAAACTATGTAAACAGGAGACAAAGGCCCATTGATCAGCTACTAAGCTGAGTACCACTCAATAACTTGGTTACTACATGGTAGGACTATTGTGCATAATAAAAGGCTAATTGGGGGATTGGGGATATCATTCAGTGGGTGAAGAACTTACCAAGCAATCATGGGGACCTGAGTTCAGATCCCCAGAACACATGCAAAAAGCCAGGGACAGCTGCATGGATTTGTAAAGGGTTGGAAAGCAAGAAATAAAGGCATCCATGGAACTCACTGGTCATGTAGTCTAGCAAATCAGCAAGCAACAAATTCAGTGAGACCCTGTCTCAGAAATTAAAAGCAAAGAACAGTCAAGTTCCTTGTTGATCTCTGGCCTATGCACAGCATGTACACACACACAAATACATTCATGTACCATATCCACAGAGAGATTCAGAAACAGACAAAGAGAGGGGGAGGGGGAAGGAAGGAAGAAGAGAGGGAGAGAGGGAAGGAGGAAGGAAGGAGAGATGGAGAGAGGGAAGGAAGAAGGAAGGAGAGATGGAGAGAGAGAGAAAGAGAGAAAGGAAGAAAGGGCTACATTTTCCCAAGTGAGAAAGTAGAGGGTCTAAGGGATAGCAGAGGATGGGAGCAGAGTTGCAGATGGTGATGGGTTTAAGCAACAAGAGTCATGTTAATAGAGCTCCATGGGCACAGGGGAGTGGAAAGCAGAATGGGATGAGGCAGATGTGAGTCTAGATACAGCATGTGGTCCAATCCCATCAAGACCAGAAGGTTACGATATTTTTTTATATGGACAGGATTTATTGGACCAGTCAGAAAGCACAGTCCGGTCCACAGTGGCCAGATATCTCTCGCAGCTCATCTGTCATATGACAAGGATGATAAACCACAAATACGATGGTGTGGAGGGACACTGGAGGCCCAGAGAGTCAGGAAAGGCAGACATGGCTGCTGGTATCCAAAAATAGGATCCTCAAACTGGAACTCCGGGAGAGAGGTTGGAAGCGCCCAGACTCTTCCATGTGACTCCGGTTACAAGACTAGGAAAAGCATGGTCTACTTTGTCTTTTTAGTTGTGAAAAGGTTTCATTAACTTCTGTCTAATCCACTCATGGCAGCCACTGGACAGGCCCTACTGAGGCTCAGTTGTCCTGTTCACCACCCAGAAAAATAGCACAGAGGTGGGTTTTTTTTTTAATTCCTTTTTAACTACACATATGGGACTATTGTGACAAGACCAAGTATACCCATGGGTTAGGGAACGGATGTGGGTTTTGTTTTATTCCTTACATAAAATCTTCCCTACTACTTCAGTGTTTCTGCTGCATTCCAATTGCATCTGCTACCTAGAGCCAAGAGAAACTTAATCCCTACCCTAAGTCTCATTTTATTTATTTTCAGGAGTGTGAAAGCAAACATGTAGCAAGGTTACAGTGTTTACGCCTCCGTTTTAGCCGACACAGCGCTAATCCTCCTACTAATTAATGCCAGGGCCACAGCAATCTTATTCATTTCATCTTGGTTAAAAATATAGAAGCAGATCGCTGTGGTTTACTAAAATAACAATTTGACATTTGGGAGGTGTCTGCAAGACAGTAGTGTAGGCTTCATTTAAGAAACAACAAAGAGACACAAAGCTGCAGTCAACACTGGCTGGGGAGAAGAACATGGCTAACTCTAATTGTGGACTAAACGCTCCATGTCATACTAGTCTAAGAGACTAAGGAAAAAATCCAAGTCCTCAAGAGCAGCAGAAGAGACCCTCTCTCTATCCTGGACAACAGGCTTTTCAAGAGGGCACATGGGGTGGCCTTGTATTGTCCTGAAAATCACAGCCTTCCCCTGTCTGAGTCTGCAAAAGCCACCAGAAGAACACTGTCCTAAGGGCCCCAAGGGACTTGCAGGAAAATATATAGTATGTTCCCCAAAAGCACTCTCAGCCAGGCTAGGATGAAAGGAGCAGGGCTCCCTACTGGGAAACCTCTACATTGGGGGTCCCCACCCCACATGGCCCAAGGTCCCCTTCATCTCATCCTAAAGTGACTTATTAAAGAGCCATGCTAAAGATGTGAAGACTGGTTTTTAAAAAACATGACTCAAAGAGGTTTATTTTTTAATTTAAAAATAGTAAAATAGAACTAAAATTTCATCATTGGGACCAATATTACCAAAATTTCTTTAGAGCTAGACTGAAGATACTGTTTTGATATCTCCCATAATTTATTTTCCATGATTGTACAACTGCACTTAATAATCCATTTCAAGTGATTCAATATTGATTGTTTTGACCTTGGTAATATTCAATAATCACATTTTGTAACATGCATTTTCTCTAAGAAGTTATTAATATTCTTGCTCATGCATTTTTTAAAGCCTTTATTTTTCTTACTTTTAAGTACTATAGCCCAAGAAATTTACTTGAGGGGGGAAGATATGACTAAATAAATGGAGCTGTTCTAAGAAAGCATCAGATCACTATAGCCAAAAGCCTTTATAAAATTAAAAAAGCAGCAGTGGATATCCCTCCCTGATATGAAGAAGTCTTGGTTGGTGTGAACATAAATAAAATCTAAGACAAATAATTAATTATGGAAAAAGCTCCATTTGAACTCAGAGTACTGAACTGGCCACATGGAAGACAAAGGTCTCAGAACTCTTCAGAATGTAAAATCAGTCTGGAAAACAAAAGTCACCTTTCACAGTATGATCCACTAAGTAGGGACCAAAAAAGCCCCACAGCCATGTCCATCCCCAATAGCCTAACTCCCAGAACATTATCAATGTCCATTCTACCAAATTTCAATTTTTAAGTCTTAGATTCCAAGCAAGTCTTAACCATGGACCAATACATATAAAAAGAGAAAAACACCTCTGCGTAAGAAATATTTTCAGTCATCCTCTAAAATTGAGAGAGAGAGAGAGAGAGAGAGAGAGAGAGAGAGAGAGAGAGAGGCTGTTGCATAAACATAGCCACAACCGTGGACTGTTCTCAATGTGTCCTAAATCCCTACAATTGAATGCAGACAAAAATTATTGCCTAGCTGTGTTTAGTTTTTATACTCCTTAAATCGTATTGTGCCAAGAGCCAGGTTGACAAAAAGTAAAGTGGAGCACACTCTAGCAATGGGCTCTGTAATTTCATCTGTGGGCTCCTTTTCTGAAGAACTGCGTGCCCAAGGTTGATCCCTAAGTAATATCACAGTAAGATAATAATAATAATAACAATAGAACAAGCTGACTCCTCCATCCACACCTCCTGCACCACCTTAATAGAAAGCAGAATGGGTTCATTACCAGTCCTAATGGACAGCATTGCCCGTTTCCTTCTCACCTGGGGCTGACAAGCCTCAGGCCAAAAGAAAGAGACAAAGAACAATGTAAGCGGGGTGGCATCTACTTTCTCCCATGTTTGCCCCTTTCTCTGGACAGACAACTGGTCTACTCCAAAGGATCAAGAAGAAAACATGAGCAGGCCCCCGGAGGAAAGGCTTCCCCAAGCCATGATCTGCTGACATGTGGGGAGTTACCGTGCCTGGGAACAGCTCTGATGACAGCAACGCTACCCCACACCACTCCCAGGATGTCCAAAACAATCCCAGTGATAATGATAAACTTCATATGTGAGGAGAGAGGGCCCTGCCTGACCCACGAGCCACCAGGCACATGAAAGACGCAATATAAATTTGATTTAAAAGTGGGCCGCCATCCAGAAGGTTCAATTATCTATCGCATTGCCACATTTCCATGATCCCACGGCCTCTTCTGTCTCCCACTGAAGCATGGCTACAGTGCTTGTTTGGAACCGATTCAGGGATAACTCTGAACTAGCAGGATCACAGAAGGCTCACTTAAAGGGGAAACAACAGTTACATAAATAGAAGTCTTCCAGGCTGGAAAATATTTGGTTGTCTGCTAACTTTCAGGAATGTTGAAGCAAATTGAATCCATTCCTGAAACATCCACACCTATACCACCTCGAGCGGTGTATCTCACAGCATGGCTTCATCAATTTCATCAGCGTTGTCTTTTCAGATGACTAGTTATTTTTCTTTGATGACATGAGCAGCAAGTGACCCCCCAGTTCTTGATTTCTGAATGTTCTTAAATTGCCATTCTACAATCTGGCCTTGAGTGCTTATTTGTTTTGGATAACTGAAAAGTAAAGTATTCCTAAGGGTGTTACAGTAGAGGAGGCCAGCGTCTAGTAAAACATACTGAGGTTTCAAGTCAGCAATCTTGTCCAAGATGCCACCATCAATCCATTTCATTAATGAGAAAAAGTTGATGCTTCACATGGTCAAAATGAAAACAAGTAGCTGACAGAATGGAATTTTGCCTTTTTAAATAACTTGTGTTGAAGTGGTTCTTTCCCAATTTTGTACATGTATCAAGTGATTCTAGTTACTGTCACCCCCCCTCCCCAGTCTCCCTCCTATTCCTATTATCTACCCCCACAACAAGACCATTTCCATTTAGGTGAAGGCCTGACACCAGGGATCCACAGGTAATAACTTCAATGCAGATTCAGAATTGCCCAACATCCAGATATGCATATGAATGGCTGAAATAAATGTGATAACCTCTCCTGCTAAAACTTCATGATGGTCATTAGAGAGTGAACATCGCCTACATATTCTTTCGTTTCAATTTGTGGAACCGGCACTTGAACTTCACAGATTTGGGGGACTGAAGTACTGTCAGATACTCACTTTTCTATCAAATGCTCTATAACTTGCCACCATTGCTGTCTTAGCTCCTAACAGACATCTCATTTTCTCTCTCCATTTACTTAATCTGGGACTCAACTATTGAAGAAACACACACACACAAACACACACACACACACACACACACACAGAGAGAGAGCGCGCTTTATTATTGCCATAAAGAGGAAAAGTGCTTTCTGCAAGTTTCACTCTAGCCCCAAATTAAGCTGTATCCTCCAGGATAAACGTGTGGCCATTCCAGATAACTTTTGGCTAATATCTAGTCATGTCAAAGCAGAGGAAGCTTTCTGGGGAAACCCTTGATGGTAAGGGTAAAACAGCTGCCAAACCTGCCAGTCCAGCAGCCTCCTGCAGGCAGGTCCCAAGAAATCATTCCTCCTTACAACCAGGGTTTTACCTATAGAAGCTCCCTAAAAGCCTGTTGAATAAAGGAATTTTTCCTGAGCCCAATGTAAAAGGGGGGGATCATTGCTTCACTTTCTCCTATAGCAAGTGTTTTAATACCATTAAGAGTATCAAGTACATTAAAACCCTGGTTTGTTGAGAGTGGAATAGGATTGAAATGGGAAATAGAAGAGAGAAGGAATTTAAGAGAAGAATAAATGAATCTCAAACAGCCACTGACGAGCTGAGCAGATTTGTTCTGAGAATGTGCCCAGCAAACTCATTTTGGGTATCCATGTGTCAGTAAATATTTTTAAATTAAAATTAAAAAAAAAACTTTCCCTGCCATACCAACACCTCTTTGAACCATGTAGCTCCCACCCTCTATAAAATCTTGATTCTGGCCAACAGCTGGCGAGTTGATCCCTGCAATTTTCTCTTCGCAAAAATAGCTCTGTGCTGGGAGAACTGACCCTCTCAGCTAATAAGCCCAAACCTCCCCAAACCTGGAGGGCTGAAATGGAAGGGATATTGTTGTGCCAAGTACTTCACAACAACTGTTTCTCCTCCTCTTGACACAGCCTGACTTCCTCACAGGAGATCTGACTGGCCAGACAGCTGTGTTGACCCTGGAGCGGTCTTTGATTCACGATTTTCTTTTTTAACAAACAGAATAGAAAAATCACAACCCAAATCCTCCCCTAAGCTCCAATACTTTTGAATTCGCTAGTGTTGTGCCTGAAGGATGTGGACCTTTCTCTAATCTATAAGCAGAAAGATAAAGATTGGGCCCACACAATACCAAAACCTGGCCATGAAAAGCAAGAGAGAAAAAGGCGAGCAGTCACCAGCCTTTGTCTGCTTGAAGTTGTATAGACCAAATCCGCTTAATTACCTAAAAATCACACTTTTGACTCAGACTGGGGCTACAAGCAGACAAGCCTGCAGAAACAGAGGGTGTTTCGCTATTTCTTCCTTCAGAACTGTTTACTATAACACTCAGGGCGAGCTTTCGCTTCTTTGTGGATTTCTGTATTGTCCAATTCACATAAACTCAAAAGCATGTTTCTTTTTTTTTAAAGTTCTGAAAAAAACCTAAAGCCCTTCTGAAACAACAGAAAGGCCCAGTGTTCTCTCCGAATGGGGTAAAAGTCAAGCTTTTTATGTATAGCAAAGGAATACTGAGTAGCAGAGAGGGGTGTTCTGGCGGTGGTGGTGGTGAAGGTATTTACTAGGTCTAACATGGCCCATTTTGTCAGTAAACCTGACAGCCCAGATGATACGGAAATAAGAAACCTCGGTTGTTCTCTGGGTTTTTTGTTGTTGTAGGCAGACCTCTCCAGCACATCCTTTTCACCGTGCCTCTTAATGAAATTAAAGCAGCTTGCGTTTCAACACCAACCATCCTCTGACTCCCTCCACATGCTTGTCTTCTTTTCTGTGCTAGTGAAACAGACTGCGGTTCCTCCGTGTACACACACATGCCCACACAGTCAACACATGCCAGCCCTAGTGCACAAAAAGGGGCAAGCGCTAAGCCACTTTTCTTTCCTTCTAGCTCTCCACTATCCTGCGAATCCAAAGTGCCTATGAATTGGCCAGTTTTATAAGGAAAAGCAGTTTCCTCTCCTTACTTCGCAGGGCTCCTTCTGGAATAAGAACATCCTACCACACCACGCGCCCTGAGGCATTTCAGAAATCCAAATTGGAAATGAACCACTCTCTCCATTATCCGCCCCCCAGTTCTGCATGATGATGGGGAGGGAATAGAACCTGCTGCCTGTCAGACCACCTCCTTAGGCTAGAACTGGGTGGAGCCACCGTAGGGGGTTTTAGGACAGGCCCCCTCTAACCTAGCAACTTTTCGGAAGTCCCCGGAGTCCACGACACTTGAAGGCTTCGGTAGAAACCCTGAGGAGGGTGTGACTGGAAACGCAAAGCGGCCACGAGAAGCAGGAAAGCCACTTCCAAACCTGATTTGCCCAAACCGGGCGAGAAATGTGCCCAAGGGACAGAAACCCTCTGATCCATACCGCCTTACCGCTGAGCACAAACCCAAGAGCGGGCGCAAACACTTGAGTGAGATGCAATGGAAAAAGGTCGCTGGTCACTCATTGGTGGTCCGCCGGGCTCTCCGGTGAACCCAGGACTAAGCTTGAATTTTTCCCAGGCCCATGGAAAGTGATCTCTGGGAATGGCCGGGCCTCGGGTTAAGGAACTTGGAATAATTAAAAAGTAAGTACGCGACCAAAATGAAATGACGCAGTGCGGCTCTCTCAGGCCCAGCCCGCGTACACAGATGGAATCCCCGCAGCCCTGGGCATGTACCAAACGCTGGTGCGAGTGAGATTTCCTGGTCTTGCCTGCGGGTGTCTCTTAAACCCGAATGGAAAGGCGAAGAGGGTGCAAGAGGACTCAGTCCCCAGAGTACACCGGCGCGGGTGAGTGGGCGACGCAAGCACTTACTTCTCGTAGTGGTACTTGCAGTAAAGCTTCTTGTCCCGGTAGAAGCAGGTGGTCTCCAGGGGTTCTTTGCAGGAGGCGCACTGCACGCACTGCTCATGCCAGAAGCTGTCGTTGAGACGCAGCAGAAACCTGTCCGAGATGACCCGCTGACAGCCTTCGCAGACAGACTTGGGGCTCACCGCTCTGCCTACAGCAGCAACAGACGTTTGCCCGTGAGCCACATATGCAAGTCAACCCCGCGAAACACTATCGGGATCGGATCAGGCCCACAGATTTACCCCCTCCCCCCGGGGCCATGCATCCCCCCCACAGGAAGATTTCCCTGATGATCAGATATTTAGAAAAATCAAACCAAGTAGCAATCAAGTGACTAATAAACAAAGACTAAGTAGCAAGGTTATAAATTCTACCGAGGAAGGGGGCTGAAGTCAATAAATAGCCTTAATTGTTAGACCCAAGTACCATTGCGCGCATTCACGCACCCTGTAAAAATTAGATTACAAATAAATTTGTGTTCCAAGGACTCTCAAGTCGTCGCTAATCAATCATTAAATCACTATGTGTGTGTGTCCTTTGACTGCTTTTAAATTATCAGTAATAATTTGCTTGAAACTGCATTCCAATTTTAAAAGGAAAACTAACATTTTATGTTTTCTTCACACGCGCGCACACACACACAAATTGTGGGTGCAGAAAACTCAGTGCTGTTCATACTAGTGAATCCCTCCTACGTCTTGGTTGGCATGCAAATTGCGGATGACTTCTTTATAATTAGGAAATGTCAAGGTGGGAAAAAAATAGCTGAGTGCAGAGACTCTGCGTAGGGTGCGGGTCAGAGTACTAGAAGCCCTTTGCTCAGAAGCACAGCGTGAAGCGACAAACCTCTTAGCCCAATCAAGGAATCTTCTCTGCCCTACCCCTTGACCTTTCCCACCTTTTCCCTCCGGATCTTGTTCTAGAGGGGGCCTGCTTCCTCTCCCTCCCCCTAACACACTGGGGACAGAGGGAAGAATACTCGGCAGCCTTTGTTGACACTTTTCACAACCATTTAAAGAAGCCCTTGTGCTGCCGCCACAAGAACACTCTTGTCCATGATGTCCCAAAGGACTGGTCCTTCTCCATAGGGCAACTACACTAATCTCACTTTCTGCTTTGGGGAACAGTTGCTAGCTTGTAAACCGAACAGGTCGTTTAGTGGAGAAGGAAGATAGCAAGAATTACTGGAGAAAGCACCGCAGTCCTTCTCAACTACTAATTTCTGTTTTCTTGGTCTCAGCACCCCAGGTCACCATCCTGGTGTTAGAGCAAACCTGGCGAAAGGCGCACGGAACTAAACCCGAAGCCCCTAAGTCGGCACACGCTCTGGCCTGCATCTTCTTGCTCCAGGGAGAGGATCCTGGCATTTTCGAAAGGGGGTTGAAGGAAGGGCTTCAGGTGATTTCGATTCCTCTGGACTGTTGGGGTGGGGTGGGGTGGTGGTGTCTCTCTGGATGTGTTTTCTACAATCGAAATTTGTCAACCCACTCTATTGGTTCTAGAGTTAGGGAAAGAGGCAAGAGTTTTAAATGACTAAAGAAATATCTCTCCTGCGGAAAGAGGAGAAGGGAAGAAAGAAAAGAAGGAAGAGGGAATGGGAACACCTTTCCCCCAAACTTGAAAACCCCAAAACCAAAATTGAGGAGATACTGTCAAACAAGAATTGCTGGCCTGAGCTCTGGAAGACCCTTCGGGACCCCTTGATCTTCTCCTCCGCTGTGGCTGGGTTGGGGGTAGGGGGGATACCGGGCTTGCGGAACTGGGATCCGGCTTCAGTTAATTAAAGACCAGGCAAGGGCCCCGCCGCGCAAGCTAATCCCAAAGCAGCGCTGCCCACCAGCCCGGAAAAGCCTCTGGGCTATGCCCAATACTAAAATTGGGGCTGTAGTTTGGTGGGAGAGGAGAAGAACTTGGGCGCTCCTGGGTCTCAGACCTCTGCAACCCAATGTTCCGTCACAGGCCTCTGAAAAACCGGTGGCATTTATGAGCCGTCTATCAGTTCCATGATTAAAAATCCAGCCCTGGGTATTATTAATCACTTGCCACTCAAACGCCTGTGAACATGCTCGCCCGCCCCTCAAGGCTTTGGGGAATTCAGTGTCGAGCTCCTGAGGCCTGAGGAGGCTTGCTGGTTGTATGGTAGGGACGACTCAAAAGGACTGATGGACACGGAAGACAGAGAATGGGCGCCGCTACGTGCACGAAGAGGGTGCTACCCTGACTGCCTAATCCGGTACCAGCGAGCTGATGTCCTGAGCTCCCACCCAGCCTGGCAGCAGGAGGATGCGTCAGGGTAAATGGAGTTGAACACTTACCCAGCAAAGAGGAGAAGGAGGCCGAAGTCTCAATCGCACTTTGGAAGTTCTCCTCCATCTTCAGGCCGTCCAACATGTTCGGGCTGAGCCTGGAGGACCTGTAGAGCCGGGAAAGGGATACGTCTAGCTTCCGTGCCTTCTGGGACTCCGCTCCCTCAGTTGCCACACTCCTGGGAAAGGACAGGAGTGTCCAGGACAAGAATGAGCCTGGAGGGTAGAGTCCAGCCAAGGGAAACGTGGGGTGGGAGGAGAGAGAAGAGTCACCGTGAACTGCTCTGACGGATCTAATTTCACTTGAAGCCAACGCGTTATGTACTTAGGCCTCCGCCCCCTAACTGCGTTCTCCTAACCCCCACCCCCACCCCCGTCCCCAGGTTTCCCATTCCAAGACCGACTCCGCCCCATCCTATACAAATGTGGCCCCTGGGGACCCCTCTACAGGAACTATGCTACTGCGTGTGATGGAGTGGGGGTGCGCCTCCTCTCAGAGTCAGGACCAAGCACGCGGGACAGTCCAGGTCCGACACCCGGTGACCCAGCCACTCAGTTTCGACCCTCACCTGTCTTGGGTCGCAGAGAGGCAGAGTAAGGGACCGGGAGACCGTCCCGCCTGCTTCCGTACTCCTGGTGCTGTGCTCTGCTTGGGGGCGCTCGGGAGTGGGCGTGCGGGGCGCGCGGGGAGGTGCTCCCGCCGGTCGGCCAGTGCCGGGAACGTCTGCAGGAGCAAAGGAGTCGCAGGGAGGAGCCGCGACTGGCCCGGCTCACTCTTGGATGCATTTCAAATCAACTTTCTGCAACACGCCCGCCCGAACCGAAGCCTAAGGAGCCCCGCAGCCTTCCCTACCTGATGGGCAAGCTCGCCCCCAGCGTCCGGAGCGTCGCGAAGTGCCCGAGAGGCGCGGGCAGCTTGGGCGGAGGACGGCGGGATCCCCGAAGCTGCAGCCGGAGCAGCCGTCCCGACTCCGGCGCGCCCGGGACAGAGCGGGAGCGAACGGCGGCCCCCGGTTCTGCTCCTCGGCGCGCCGGAGCCGGGCCGGGCCGTGGCCACGAGCCGCCTGCCTTCCCGGGACGTCCGGCCAAGCCCGCTCCACTCTGCAGCCGGGAAGGGGAGGCCCGGACTGCTTCTCCAAGGCCGGCAAAGAAATCCGAGGCCCTGGGTCCTGGGTGCAAAGTCGGCCCTGCTTCTCCGAGGCAGCTCCGGCGACTTCTGACAGCGGCCGCTGGCTGCGTGCGCGGCCCGGGAAGGGGGTGGGGTGCGCAGGGCGGGGGCCTGGGAGCGCGTCCCGTGGCGGAGCCCGCGGTGCACGCTTTCCCGGCTTGGCTGCACGGCCCACCGCGAGGCTGCAGCCCGATGCTCCCGTCTGCTGTCCGGACGTGCCGGGCACGCAAACTTTCCCTTCTCTCCACGTGGAACTGTTGCCTGGGGGAGCTGCGCCCGAGCCTCGGCCGAGATCTGTGCCACCTAGACTGCGCTCGCGGGTGGGATAGGGATCCGGTTGCTCTCGGATCTGCACCGTAAGTGATGACTAACCTCCCGCTGTCCTCACCTGGAGGCCACGGGAAGCGCCTAGGGCTGTTTTCCGCTTTGTGAGCGCCTGCACCAGAAACTCCAAGCCCCTCAGACCTTCATTCACCCACTGGCTCCGGCGACTTACAACTTTGTTTAGGCTTAAAACTCTATTCGCGGCTTCTAACTGAAATCCCTTCACTGCTGGGAAATGCAATAGTGAGACCCATGGCCAAACCTTAAATCAGGCTCGCTCTATCCCATCCGGCCGGCTGGACACTAGACTAGAAGTCAGCCAACGGGACTTTTCCTAGAGAAGAAGTTCCTGGGGGCACTTTTTAATTCCCTATAATTCCTAATGTTCGATTGCAGCGACAGCGCTGCAGCCTCTCCAGAGTCAGGAACAGGGGCTTGCTCCTCTATTCCAAGAACAGCCTGGGGCCAACTGATTCAATAAACACATCATTGCCCTGGCTAACGTTTATCGATCACTAATTTTGTGCCAATCTTGGTTCCATAATCAACTCATCTAATCGTTCCAATTTAAGGTGGGGACAAATATGATCTCAATGTTCTGGTTGCCTTAAGGAAACCGGCACCTACGCACATGAATTTCCAGCCGGGCTTCTGAAGACCTTTGGAAGGTTTAATTTATGGAATTCCCTGGGGCACCCTCACCTCTTCACCGAGAGAAGCACGGAGTGGGAGTTATCCCGCTCTGTAAGTGTGGTCAGCCCAAGCAAAGATTCTCTAGTACCTTCTCCAAGAAAAAGATCTCTTCCTGAACTTAAACCAGACAAGCTCCGCTGTGCTTAGGAGCACACACGCACACACCACCACCACTGCCACACCACCATCCTGTGTTTTCTAGCAAATCAAGCACAAGCCAAACACAGAATATGACTTCAGTGGAGCAAAGGGAAAGGTAAAGCATTTAATACCTTATATTAGAATGCTACTTTAAATTTTATTAGGGTTACTTCTATATACAAGGTTTTGCTTGATCTCTACAACAAACCTGTGAGGTAGGCAGAACAAATAGTTTTATCTATTATTCTAGACAAATCTTCAGGGCTTAGTATAGCTAGGGGATTTCTCTACTGCTGCCCAGGTGGCTAGTGGCATGTCTCCTAACACCTGACCTTTGTCCTGTCTGTCATCCAGATAGAACAGGATATGAAAAAAGGGGCAAATTACATATATTCTGGGGATAATATATAAGATAGAAATTTGTTCAGAAAAAAGTAGAACAAATACACCCACAAAAAATATTTTAAGTGCACAGTTGAGTTTTTGTTTAACTAAAAGTCTTGAGTTTATGAAATGTATTTAACTGGTGGGGTAAGGAAAACAAAAAGATTGTCATTTAATCTGAGTCTTCATAGTGGTTCTGGCATCAGGGAGAAAGCCTGATTAGTGTAGAGCACAAAAGTTTGTGGTATGAATGTCTTCCCCTCAAGTGATTTGGGCACTTCAGAAAGGAACTGTGTCTCACAATCCCATTGTAAGCTCTACCGCTCTTAATACAGACCCAGGGCACATAGATGCGATTAACAAATAATGTTCGCTTGGCTGAGGGATGAGTGGATCCCTTGCTGTAGCCTGAAGCTTGCAGGGAAGGGTCAGTAAGAAAAAGGTCTCAGTCCTTAGTGACTTTAGTGGCCTTTTTTATACACATATACAATATATTTCTATCTTATTCATCCTTACTTCCCTCGCCCAACTCCTCCCATACCTCCCCAACACATCTTCTTGTGTACTTTTCTTTTTGGTCTGTAATACATCCCACAGAGCCTAACTAATGCTGTCAGTATGTGGATGGGTGTGGGACCATCCGCAGGAGCGTGGGAAACCTACCAGTGGCTACACTCCCAGAGGAAAAAATAATTCTCCCTTTCCAAGTAGTCATCAACGGTCATAATTTCTCACACTTGAATTTTGACTGGCCCGATCTTGTGTGGGTCTTGTGCAGGTAACATAGCTGGTGTTCATTCCTGAGAGCAACGGGCATGTCATCCCCAGAAGACAGGATTTCACAGTTCTTCACACCTGCCAGCTAGTACCTTTCCACCTCTTCTTCCATGATCCTTTCTATTCCCTGAGCCTTGAGGACTGGGGGTTGAGAGATATGTCTCACATCGGGCTGAGCATCCACAGTGATGCAGCTGTATTCCTAACATTTGAGACAGTTGTGAGTCTCTGTATTTATGACTACCCACTGTGAACCTTATCTAACCAAGGTTGATAGCAGCATGGACCTATGACTATAAACACAGATGCTCAGATGGCAGTTTGGCCACACGACTATTTAGCAGTAGTAGTAGTAGTAGTAGTAGGTTTCCTTCAAGGGCCTAAGACCTCCAAGGTCACAGACTCTTAATCAGGGAGGTTTACAGTGTCAGGCATGAATTCCCTCCTGTGGAATAGGCTTCAGATCCAATCAGAGGGAAGCTGACTACTCTGGTAACACCCATGTTGCAGCCGTGGGCACATCTGGCCTGGCAGGTCAGTATTCCATGTATGAGTGCTCTCCTTTCCTCACATCCTGTCAGCAGCCTTTGCTCTCATTGCTGTTCTCTATGCCAGCCTCCTGACTGTCGTGAGATGGAACGTATCTAAAAACATTTTGATCTGCATCTCTCGAATGGCTGCTGTTGCTGCCCACCTTTAAAGTGTTTCCTGGACACTTGTACTTTTTTTGAGAATTCTGTTTAGTTCCGTTAACACATATTCTTAAAGATTTTTTTTAAGTTTAGGTGTGTCTCTCTGTCTGAGAGTCTACCAGTGCCTGGAGGACAGAGAGGAGTCAGATGCCTTGGAACCGGAGTCACAGTGTTTGTGAGCTGCCTGGTGGTGGGTGCTGGGAACCGAACTCAGATCTTCTAGAAGAGTGGCAATTGCTCTTAACCACTGAGCTGCCTCTCTAGTTTCTGTAACACATTTTAAAAGTTGAATTGCTTTCTTGACTTTTTTTTGGTTTGTTGTATGTTCTAGATACCAATCCTCTGATTCATAGGTGGCAAAGATTTCTCTCCCATTTGGTGAATTACCTTGCCACTATATTGACAGCTTCTTGTGCTACACAGTAGCTTTTTTTATTTCATGAGATCCTATGTCAGTTGTTCCATTTACTTCCTGTGCTGTTGCAGTCTTATTTAGAAGGTCTCTTTTTTTTCAGTTCACACTCAAGATTTTATTTATAAATTCCAATAAACCCCACAAAAATTGACCTGTAAGGTAACAATATATTACTTAACATTTTATAGTATACTTAATGCAGTAACCATTTTAATATTATGATAAGGAAAATGAAGTAGATGACCCAAAATATATAATACTATAAAATCTTATTACAATAAAAAAAGTCATCATAAATAAAGGGCCCACTGGCAGGGGAGAAGAGATTTGACAACAGCTCTGGCTATTTGCTTTTAGAGGGAAATGTGAGCTTCAGGAGTCTTCCTATTTAGGAAGTCTCTACCTATGCTTTTATGAATGGAGTCCCTGCTGTTTCACCCAACAGTTTCAGAGTATCAGGTCTTATGGTGAGGTCCTTAATCCTTTTTCAGCTGAGTGGTGAAGATGGGGATCTAGTTCCATTCTTCTGCATGTTGCTATCCAGGTTTATCAGCACCACTTGTTGAAGATGCTCTCCTTTCTCCAGTATACATTTGTGGCATCTTTGTCAAAAATGAAGTAGTTGCACTTGTACGAACTTTCATCTGGGTCCTCTCTTCTACTGATTTTGTTAATGTATGCCTGGTTTTATGCAAGTACCACACTGGTTTTATTACTATGGCTCTGTAGTATAACTAGAACTCAGATATACTAATACATTTTGCAGTGATCTTTTTATGCAGGATTGCTTTGGCCATCTTTCGTGTTTTGTGGTTCCATATAAATTTTAAGTTTTTTCTACATCTGTGAAGAATGTCCTTGGAATTTTTATTGGGATTACACTAAATATATAGATTGCTTTTGTTAGGATAGATCTATGGGTATAGACTTAAATATTTAGATAGCAGTGTCTCTCTCAATTGTCTTAAGGTTTTCATTGTGCAGGTCTTTTGTTTCCTTGCTGAGGTGTAGCCCTAAAAGCACTATATAATTAGTGTCTGGAACATACAAAGAACTAAGAGAAAAATCAAGAAAGCAATCCTATTTTTAAAATGTGTTACAGAAACTAGAGAGGCAGCTCAGTGGTTAAGAGCAATTGCTGCTCTTCTAGAAGATCTGAGTTTGGTTTCCAGTGCCCACACCAGTCGTATATTTTAAATTTGTGTGTGTGTGTGTGTGTGTGTGTGTGTGTGTGTGTGTGTGTGTGTGTGCGTGTAACTACTATGAATTGATTCCCTGACTTGCTTTTCAATATGCTCATCACCAATATATAGAAAGGTACAGAAATATATACCAATTATATGTATTAATTTTTAAAGCATTTATCAGCTCTAAGAGTTTTTTAGTGGAGGCTTGAAGGTCTCTTATGCATGAAATCATGTCATCTGCAAATAATACTTTGAATTCTTTTGTCTTAGCCCTGCCTAAGACTTCAATCACTCCATTGACTACAAGGAGAGAGTGGACACTCTTGTCTTCTTCCTGGTCTCAGTGGGAATGCTTTGAGGTCTGCATTTCCTATGATGTTGGCTATAGGTTTATAATACATACTTTTTTATTTTCTTGAGGTATTCCCCCTGTATCCCTAACCTCTCCATGACTTTAATCACAAAAGAATGTGGGATTTTGTTGAAAGCCTTTTCTGCATCTATTGAGATATTCATGTGATTTCTGTCTTTGAGTTCATTTATATGATGTATTACATTTATTGATTTATGTATGTTGAACCATCCCTGAATCTTTGGAATGAAGCCAACTTGGTGATGATGAATGATCTTTCTGATGTGATCTTGAATTTGTCTTTCTAGTATTTTATTGAGGATTTTGCATCTATGTTCATCAGGGAGATAGGGCTACAGTTTTATTTTTGTTTTTGTGCCTTAATCTGATTGGGGTATCAGGGTAAGAACTCTTTCACAAAAAGAGTTTTTGAAGCATTCTTTTTTCTATTTTATGCAAAAATTGATTTTAGTTCTTCTCTGAAGGTCTGACAAAATTCTATAGTGAGTTTATCTGGTTCTGGGAGTTCTTTTCTAAGTTGGGAAACCTTTTGCTATTGTTTCAATCTAGTTTCTGGTTACAGATCTGTTTGAATTATTTATTTAATTTGTTTAAATTTTGGTTAGTCATTTGCATCAAGAAAACTTCCACTTCTTTTAGATTGTCTAACTTATAAGAACATAGATGTTAAAGTATGTCCTTATGATTAGATTTTATTGGCTATTTGTTATAATATCTTCCTTTTGCCTCTAATTAATTTGATATCTTCCATATCTCCCTTTTGATTAATTTATTAATTAATTTGATATTCTCCCTCTTTTTTTAGTTAATTCAGCCAGGGTTTGTTTACTTTTCCAACTTTCTAAAATTTTATCTTATATGTGTGAATTAAGATGCATGGCCTATATGCATGTTTGTGCCCTATGAGCATGTCTGGTACCTGTGGACACCAGAAGAGGGGGGCAGATCCCTTGGAACTGGAGTTGCAGACAGCTGTGAGTTGCTATGTGGGTGCTGGGAATCTAGGTCCTCTGGAAGAGCAGCAAATGCTCTTAGTTGCTGAATCATCTCTCCAGTCCCCAGATTTATCAATCTTGTTCATCTTTTCAAAGAACCAACTCTTTGTTTCATCTTTCTTTGTATTGTTTGGTTCATTTTTAGTTCATTAATTATTTCTCCCCACCTACTTGCTTGTTGACTTGTTTTTCCAAGGTCTAGAGGTAAGCTATTTATGTGGACTCTCAGTTTGTTTTTGTTTGTTTGTTTGTTTTTTCTTTATTTAGGCATGTGGGCTCTAAACCTTTGTAGAACTGCCCCCATTGTATCCCTCAGATTTTGGTGTGTTGTGTTCTCATTTCCATTCTATCCTAGGAACTTTTAAATTTCCTGATTTTCTCACTGAACCATTTATTGTTGGATAGTGCTTTCTAACCTCCATTAGTTTATGTGCTTTCTGTAGTTTCCCTTGTTGTTGATAGCTACGATTTTTATGCTGTGGTCAGATAGACTATAAGGGGTTATTTCATATTTTCTATATCCATTGGGCCTTGCTTTGTGTCTTCCCAATATGTGATCTACTTTGGAGAAAGTTGAATGAATTACTGAGAAGAATGTGAAAGAACTCTTTTATGTTTTGGTCAAATATTCTGTAGATGGCTGGCTCTTGGGTCCATTTGAACACTCAACTGGGTGTTTCTCTGTTTACCTTTCTTCTTGATGATTTCTCTATTGGAGATAGTGGGATATTGAGGTCGTCCACTATTACTGTTTTGGTAATAGGGTTAATATGTGGCTTGACATCTAGCAGTACCTGTGTTGTTCCCTTTGCTTTTCTTCTTTGTCTCTTCTAACTAGCTTAGTTTTAGATTTATTTTGTCTAGTATTGGAATAGCTTTGCCTGCTTGTTTCCTAACTCCATTTGCTTGGAGAAGAAGGTACCTCGTACCTTCTTCCATCCTTTCACCCTAAGATACTGCCTATTTTTGATGGTGAGGTGTGTTTCTTTGAGACATAAAAAATGGCTCCCGTCTTCTAAACCACTTTGCTAGTTCATGTCTTTCTGATGGTGAATTGAGAGTATGGAAGTGAGAGCAGGGGAGCTGAGAAAGTAGGGGTTTGCTATCTTGTGAAGTGGCTACACGGGGCGGGGGATCCAAGGGGGACCTGAGAAACTCCATGGAGCAACTGTGGCAACCAGCACTTGATGGAAGCAGGGTGGCCTGGGTGGGGTCACTTACAGGGAAGTGACCGTATGGAACAATTGCAGTGAGCAGGACAATAGGTGGTGGAGGCTCAGTTCTGCTCTCAGTCCTGCCACTGAGACTGACCTAGCAGCTTCAGACTTACGAGACTTCACTAGCTGTGGCCCAAGGAGTAGAGCAGAACTTCAGAGTGTACTGTAAAGTGGTTGTGGAGGTACAGGTTTAGCTGGTTTGTCTAAGTGCTGTGTACATCAATAAAGACACAGCATCTCATCCAAACATGGAAATATTTATCTATGCTCACTGCACCTGGAAAACTGAGGCAGGAAGATTGCAAGTGCCAGGCCATCCAGGACTAAAAGTGGAACCCTGTCTTAGAGAGAGAGAGAGAGAGAGAGAGAGAGAGAGAGAGAGAGAGAGAGAGAGAGGTCTTTGTATGATCTCTTCTCTGATTCATTTGGCCTCTCCCACTGAGCTGGGGATCATGGACAGTGTTTGCACTGAGGCTGATAGGCTGTTGCTTTGCCTTTTTAATAAGAGAAGAGACGATGCCATGGAGCAATTTCACAGAAGCCCTTCACAGAGAACGAGCCATAATCTCCCTCTTTTGAGATATTCTCCAACAAATTTTTTCTGGAGAATTTCTGGAAGTAAGGTAAGTAGGCTTCGAATAGAGCTTCAATATGACTCGAGTTGGAAGTGATCTTCAAGCACATCCAGTCCAAACATTTGGTTTGTAATGGGTTAAATTTATTTCTATGGAGATGCCATCTGGCCTTTGATTGATCTGGGCTAGCCATTCAGAAAGTGAGATGCTACTTCCAGAATCTTCAGGTAGGTGAAGATCCACGTTAACCATTAGCCACTCTCATCTGAACTTGGTTCACTTTTTTCCACCCCTCTCACAAACTAGGGCACCAGACCTGGCAACAACGTGCCCATGGCCTTCTATCCCTTCCAGGTGCATTAAAAAAAATCCACTAACGTGGCTTAATTTTGTGTCACCAATTTAGTCACAGGGTATACATAGCTAACAAGCTCTCCTCAGTCCCTTTTTGCATGTGCCCATGGCATATTCCCACCATGGCACCATCTACAGCTGCTGTCACCACACAGCTGGCATTCAGACTGAAGTCTGGAAATCTGCAGTTATCTGTGTAGAGAGACAAGCAGTGTTTCAGGCATCAAGCACTCTGCAATTTCAGGCAGATGCCAAGAGCTGCAAGGACTATGTCTCTGTCTTAGGTTAGTACTTTGCTCTTAGGAGGAAATTAGTTGGTTTTCATTGTTAGGACAAAATATCTAGTTTTTAAAAAAAATAGCTTATAAAAGGAAAGACTTTGTCTCATGGTTGCAGAGGTATCAGTCCGTGGTCTCTGGTCTATTATTTCTGGACATAATAGTGCAGCAAAGCATCATGGTTAAAGGACAAGGAGCAGCAACACTATTCATCTCATGGGGGCCAGGAAGTAGAGAGAGAAGAAAGGCCATAGATGGCATAGACTCTTCACGTTCATATCCCCATGACCAACTTCCTCTAACTAGTCCCTACTTCTCATGAGTGCATTGAGTTATGATCCACAGCTTAACAAACCATTAATCTATTGGTATGGTTTTGAGCCATCATGATCCAATCACTTCTCAGGGGCCCCAGGTACAAACACTGCTGTCTTGGGCACCAAGCATTCAACCCATGAGCCTCTGATGAAGTGGTCTGCAACCTTCCTAATGCTGGGACCTTTTAATATAGTTCCTTATGCTGTGGTGACCCTCAACCATAAAATTATTTTCATTGCTACTTCCTAACAGTAATTTTGCTACTATTATGAATCATACTGTAAATATCTGTGTTTTCTGATGGTCTTATGCAATCCCTGTGAAAGGGTCATTCAACCTCCAGAGGGGTCATGACCCATGGGTTAAGAACCCCTGCTCTGGAGGCTACCCCACATCCAAAATATCACAAAGACCTTGCCAGGTTAGCCTGAAAGCCACCCTCAGTGGAGGAAGACAGGCAAAGGCCACTGAATAGGGACTACCCACAGGGCTGTACAAGGATCTCACAATCCAAGGGGTCTTCTTCTTCACATAGGAGAGTCCCCTTATTCTCGTCTTTCTCGCCATCTGTCTTCATTCAGGTAGCTGTTTGCAGATGAGGTGAGGCCCACGGTGGAGTCACCTCCTCTACAACAGAAAACAGAAGCAACAGCAGCAACCTCGGTCGCGCCTGGGAGGCAACCCAGCTGGTAAAGGGCTTGTCGTGCTCAGTTCCAAGAATCCATGTTCTAAAAGCTGGGTGGTGCTGCTCACACTTGCAGTACCAGCGCAGAGAAGGCAGGGCCAAGAGGATCCCTGGAATGCAGTGCCAAGCCAGCCTAAGCTAATTAGTGAGCCCCAGGCCAATAAGAGACTCTGTACACCTAGGCGCCGGTGAACACACACGCACGCGTGTGTGCACATACACACACACACACATCAGATTCATGAAACACACATCACAGCCAAGCTTTGGAAAGAAGAGGGAGGAGGAAGGAGTCAGAGACCAGTGTTTGGTGGGAGGGAAAAAGAGAGGGAGGGGCAAAATGGATATCCTGCGATAGAATGGAGATGACGGTGACATGGTTTTTTACTTCCTTTTCTTGCTCTCCGTTCTGCATTTTATTAAGGGAAACACAAAGGGAAAATTGTGTTATTTGTTAAGGAATGCCAAAATACATTTCAAACCACAGTAAAATAAGCAGAAACACTGCTGCCTATATAAAGATAGCCACACAGTGACAGGGTAGCCAGAGACTGCAAGGTAGGAATGCACTTGGACTGCACACTCCCCTCACCTCTGACCCCCTCCCCCGCCGTGAATCCCTGCCCCCCCCCCCGCCCCGAGCTAACATCCAACTCTCTTAATTGAACTGGACACCCAAGTGTAGCAGCTCTTTCTGGGGTGAGAGGAAGCTTTTCCAACCCAGGCTCAGCCACAGGAGGGAGGTCAGGTGATGTCTATATGACTTGCTCCTGGAATATCAGTGAGGTCCCTCTTGAGAACAACCCCAGAGGAGGAGGAAGCTCCACCAGGCTTGGGGCAGAATTGTCTCCATGCCACTTTCTCTGCCCACTGCCCCGTGAGCTCCTTGGATGAGCACACTGGTCAAAACCACCTGTGACATTCCTGTGCATCACACATTGAAGGAGCCATGGCATAACCACCTGCATATTTGTCACGTGCAAAGAGAATGCCCTGAAGCTGTGATCTACTCTGTGGTACAATAGATGTTCCAGAAGGATCATGGGTGAGCCTTGGAAACAGAGACCTGAGTCCTAAACCAGCCCCGACATTTCTGAACTTTTTGTTTATTTGTTTGCTTTGGTTTTTTCGAGATAGGGTTTCTCTGTAGCTTTGGAGCCTGTCCTGGAACTATCTCTTGTAGGCCAGGCTGGCCTCGAACTCACAGAGATCCGCCTGCCTCTGCCTTCGGAGTTCTGGGATTAAAGGCCTGCACACCACCCCTCAGATCTGAGCTATTTAATCTTACATTGTTTAACTCCTCGTGTTCTGGTCTCATCTGTATAAGGGGAATGAGACAATGCTTGAAAGCAGAGAGGAGTTCATGGGATGGTGAGTGTGAAACAGCTAACCCTCTGTCTGGCCAACTCCTTGCTTCACCCCCACCCCCATGCCTCCCTCGAACCTGCCCAGATGCATGAGGACAGAGCTTTTTCAGGAAAACCATCCTGGCTCTTATGTATAAGCAAGTGCTCTTCCAGTGTTCAGAGTCTGTGTGTCTAAGGGCAGCACTTGTCCCCGACTGCATTTGTTACTTTTCTGTCACTGTGCTAGAACTCTGGGACTAGAGCAACTTATGGGAAAGAGATTCAGCTTGACTTGTGGGTTCAGAGGGCAAGTCCACAAGGGCAAGAAGACAAAGGCAGCTGGTGCGAGAAGCTGGCAGGCCACTTCTCTGTCACACACAGGAATCAGGGAGAACAGTTTGAAGTGAGGCAGTTATGAGCTCCCAAAGCTCAGCCCCAGTGATGTGCTTTCTCCAGCGAGGCTCTCTTTTCCCCAGCAAGCCAAATATCTGAGCCTGTGAGAGACATTTCTCATTCAAAGCACCACACTGAGTAACTGAGGCATTTTGGTGTCGTGATCAGATTGTGCTCTGTGGCTGAGCACAACAGGACGGTAAAGAAGATGGGCTGTGGCCAGTCAGTGGTGGCGCACACCTTTAACCCCAGCATTCGGGAGGCAGAGGCAGGCAGATCTCTGTGAGTGCAAGGCCAACCTGGTCTACGATAGCTAGTTCCAGGACAGGCTCCAAAGCTGGGCTGTGGAGTTGGAATGACTGGGGGCCAGTCTTGGACCTTTACAATGGCTTTAGGAAAGTTCCTTAATTTTAGGGAACCTCTGTTTCTCCATTGGATAAATGAGGATTTAGTGTGTGTGTGCTCGCATATGCACGTGTGTATGTTCAATGGAATAATACATTCAAAAGGACGAACATGGTGCACGGGAAGAGCCCAGTGCACCTCCCTTGCTATTGTGATTGTTTCATCATTCTGGATGATAGGGTCCTGAAAGCTCTTTTGTTGACGTCTGAAGTTCTGATGCTGCACACATGTGCAAGTGTGTCTTAAAGTGAGACAACAATGGCCGTCAGCATCAAGGTTCATGTGGATTGTGGCCTTCTGTTCCAGGCACAATTTGCAATCCATTATCTCCCCCCTTAATCTCATGTAAGCAGTATCAAGTCCAGATAATGCAGGCTTCCCCAAAAGCCCTCACTCCCAAGCTCCAGCATATCCTCCATTTGACACTCTGTGTGACCCTTCACACTACACAGACAGACTTGGAAATAGTCAGAAGGACACAGAGCACACAGAGTAACTGTGCAGGGTCTACATTAGGACTCAGTACAAAAGCAGAGCACAGTGGTTCACTTGTAATCCCAGTGCCAAGGACACAGGGACAGGCAGATCCTAGGTAGCCTAGCCTACTTAGTGAGCACTAGACCAATGAGAAACCCTGTCTCTAAAAACAAGGTGGCTCATACCTGAGGAATGACACCCGAGATTGACCTCTGGCTTTCACATGCACACATGCACACACATGTATTTGAGAGCACACACACACAGCACTTAGTGTTAACCTTAAGGTTATCGGAGGTAGGTGAGTCCTTGGAGAGCATTAGGAGAATTCAGTCCATTTTTCTTCCTCCCTTTTGTTTTCTCTCATTTCCCAGCCATGGGGCATTTCTGTTTTGCTCTGCTCAGGCTACCGCCATGATGTGCTTCCCTGTCAGAGGGTTGGAAGCAACAGGGCGACTGATCATGAGCATGAATTCAAAGACTGAGTCAAAGCACGCCCTCTCCTTCACACAATAATGTAAGTTATAGAATGATGGGAAGCCAGCTGCCCCAGCAGCTATGAACAGGCACCCCCAGGGCAGGCAATGTCCAATGAGCTCGACATGGAGGTAGGAGAGAGACCCTCCCAGCCCAGTCAGCAGACTCTAGCTTCTTCTGGATGATCTGAGAAAGCAGGGCACTGCTACATGCGTTCACACCATCAGATGTGAAGCTGAGACACAGAGAGAGCTGTGCCATCAGTAAATGTTAGTTGGTTTATTTCATTCATTTCACTTTGTTTCCAAACAGGATCTGAAGTGGTTTATAAACATTACCATACTGAAATGGATTTTTTAAAATTAAAATTGTATACTAGAAACAGAAAAGCAAGTGAGCACCCCAAAAATCATAACCTGGAGCTGATATTTGAATAAAGGCTAGATGGCTAAATGTCACCCCATGCGACAAGGTGAAATCGGAAATTGTAAAGAATGCCCTACCAAACTGTTACTGCTGCGCCAGTGTGTGGGTTATGTTTCTGTGTCTAGGCGGATTTAAGAGACTATCTTGTGATAAAACAATGAAAATATGCAACTCGCAACAATGGATGTGTATTTTGAATAAGTTCACTTTGTTGCCTGCATCTCACCTCTTTTGAAACGATGTGGCAAACAAAACTAACAGTACGAGCAACAGATTAATAAGCTAGAGCTATAGAATCAAGGACACGGAAAACAGGTAACATGTGCGGCAAGCTGGCTTTTGGGGGGGAGGAACCAAGGTGACATGACTTTATATAACACAGTTCTAAGTACACACTTGACAACTGCTGTATATGAGTATTAGTGTAAACAGATAAATACTGTCACTGAGAGCCAGAGTTGTCCCTGAGCTTCCTAGTAACAGGGGGAAAGAGGAACTATCTAATTTATAGATACTTGCATGCCAGTATTGAAGTTGTGACTGGATTTGCTTGAGGAAGAACAGAGAGGAAGAATGTTCACCACCTTCCCAACTCTACGTTATTTTTCAGACCCAAGAGGGTAGAAAGTGAGTCTCATTGAAATTCTGCCCCAGTCCTCAGCAGACCTTGTATAAAATGCATATTTGATGCATGAACATAATAATGACATTATTTTAAAAAAAAACAGAGATTCTGATGGGGATGTGTCTGGGGGAGTAGATTGCCTGCCTAAGCCAGGGTTGGATCCTCAGCACCGCAGAAAGCTGGACGTGGTGAGGCATGCCTGTAAGTGCCAAAGGCATGAGGTAGATGTAGGTAGATCAGAAGTCTAAGATCATCCTTGGCTAAGCAGTGAGTTCCAGACCAGGCCAGGATACATGAGACCCTATCTTTAGGGTTTTTTTTTATTCCTTGCTGTATCTGAAATACGATTCTGTTTCTTCCTCTCTTACCCCATCAATAATTTCTTCACAACCTTAGAACACTGGATTTCAAAGGGGACGAAACTGTCAGGAGGATGGTGAAAGCGAGAGCATTCCAGGCGCATGGCATGACTGAGCAAAGATGCCAAGGGCAGGAAGCCAAGGAGCGCTGCAGGGCCACTGAGAATGGAGCAACAGGGTGGCCAGTCTCTGCAGTTTATTCCTATGTAGACAGTAGGAAGTATTTGGAAGCTTTGGACTGGGAGGGCTATGTAATCGGGAATAGAGTCTATGATGACCATGTTCTGTGTCGATGAGGCTGACTTCAAAAGCAGACAAAAGCTGGAGTTAGAAGAGATAAATTGCTCCACTAGAATAAATAAGAAAGCTACCTCCTGGACCAGAGCAGAGACAGCAAAAACTGACATGAAACGAGCTGAATGTAGGAGCTCTCAGAAGTCAAATCAATTTGAGGTTCAGCCTCTGTTTAACTGCGAGGTGAGAAAAAAAAGGGGGACAGAAATAGGAGCTGCAGGAGCAGCAGGGGAGAGTGCAGAAAGAGTTTGGTGGCTTTCCTGAGTGTTTGCACATCTATTATCTCACTGATTTCACATGGGAGCAGAGGGCGACCCACCCTGGATGTCAGCCGAAAGCTGTGCTCCTGTCCATTGCTGCCAAGTTCCAGCCATCCTCTAGGCAGGTGCCCGCCCGCCTGCGGGTATCTTGCCCACAGATGCTTGCTGCAGGAAGCCTCAGGCCTCCTCAGCTCACAGCCACTCGATCCTGCCTCTACATCAGTACAGCTAAAGGCTGGATTGTGTGGACGCTTGGTCTGCTGTGCTGGCCCGCATGAGGAGATGGGTGTGGCCTGGAGTTGGGCTGGAATCTCCCACATCTGGGCAGGGTGGTGGGATCCTGGCCATCAGAGGACTTCAGCATCTCATCTTCCCACTGACTCATTCCCAGGCATAGGCGCTGGCCTCGCCCCGGGCTGAGTCTGCTCCCCGGAGCCACAGGGCAGATGCTGTTTCTCACCTCCTTACACCGCAGGGCGTTCTGAGTTCATTGGCCTGCCTTGCTGAGCTCTGCCCTGGATTTGATCCCATAACAGGAAGCTCTCTCTAGTCATGGGCCCTAGCATGCAGCTAGTCCAGCCTTCCCCTTCTCCACGGGTTTTCTGGGCAGGATGGTGGGACCATCATGGGAACTGTGATACTGTATATCCCAAGGCAAATCCAAAATTTCACTTCCAGATCTCTAGCCTTATAGCCGTTCTTCTCCATCCCACTCAATACTGGGCACACATAGTTCAGCCTCCATCAGGGCCCCTGTCACTCCCTGAGCACAACCCGGTACGGGTACAGGCAGAGCCTTTTCCCATATTTTTCCTGTACTTGGGGGAAGAACTGCCTCTTCCACCCTCAAATGGGTCATTCGCACCTCTTCAGCTCCTGCCCGCTCCCAGGCTCTTCAGCCTGTCTCTCTCAGAGTATCGCCCACCGATTTTCCACCTTCCACTGGAAAACACACATCTGTGTCTTGGGATTTCCCTTTCCTTGAAGCCTGCAGAGTGGACAGGAAGAGGGGAAAGGTAAACTGTCATGTTCAAAATGGGACAAACACTGCTTCCTGCCAGTCGCCTCCTTGCCTGCGCCAGCGCCAGTCACGTCAGCTCCTGATGGGTCCCAAGAAACCTTTGAGAATTTCTGTGTACATCCAAGAAAATACAAACACAATCTTCATCCCTACCTCTGTAACCCAAAAGATAACAGCATCTTAAACGTTAAAAAAGAAAATATCACAAAAGGCCATTAAACCCTCCAAATTCTCCATCCGCATACCTCTCCATTTCTATCTCCCACTTGTGGGTTTAATTGCCCGTGGAGCAAGTAAAATTAGGCACTTCATGGAAATTATAATATAGATATGGCTGTGTTACTGGGTTCCTAGTAAATCGTGCAAAAACTCACATTTCTGCTGCCCCTTTCCTGTGTGCAGTGCTTGGGGTGACATGTGCCTTAGCCATCGTAGGACTGGTGGCCCTTGTCACTGAGGAGGCAGTGGCAGCATAGTAAGCTGCAAATGTCTTACCTCTTAGAGCCCAGTAGCACACGTTTACACAAGAACGAGGTTCTCTGAGCACCAAGGAGAAGGGTAAACCCCAGAGCAGTTCCTCCCACAGACATCCCCAAACAGCCACCAGATAGCCCAGTCAACCCCGCCTTGGAGACTTTCAGAGCCAGTTCCTGTGAGCACACACAGCAGCTTCCTGGGATGTGGTGAGGTCATGCAGGCACTGCCTGATGGTTGCAGCTTGCCATAGCACTACCTAATGGTTTACCTCTGGAAGGACAGTCCTTCATCAAAGATCTCGGGGATTACAGCCTTGGCCCAGACCCAGCCTGTTGCCTGTCTCCATGCCTTGCAAACTGAGACTGGAATTTACGTTTTAAAATGACTTTCAAAAGTTAAAAAGAAGGCCAGACAGTGGTGGCACACAACTTTAATCCCAGCACTCTGGAGGCAGAGTGAGTTCGAGGCCAGCCTGGTCTACAGAGCTAGTGGAGCATGTCATACTCATTCAGTTAGCTACTGTCTAGTCTAAATTATCTACTCCCTGGTCTTCCTTTTTGCCTTGTGTGTGTGTGTGTGTGTGTGTGTGTGTGTGTGTGTGTGTGAGGTGTGTATGCATACAGGCACAGAGGCTGTCATTGGGTATCCTCTATCAATCTCCACGGTATTTTTTGAGTCAGAGTCTCTCACTGAATCTGGAGCTCACTGTTAGAGCTAGGTTGGCTGACAATCCCCAGGAATCTCCCTGTCTGCATTCCCCCATGCTTGGATTACGAATACAAATTGTCATGCCTGTCTTTTACATAGGGATTTGAACTGGGGCCTTTATGCTTGCACAGCAAGTGCTTCACCCACTGAGCTATCTCACAAGACCCACTCTCTGGTCTTTAACAGGAAAAAACAAAAACAAAACACAACTTTCTGCTTCAAAGTAGATTCCAAAATGCTGAACTGGGTTCATCTCTTCAGTTTCAGGTGTCTGAAATTGTCTAGAGGGTCTCAGTGGTGAGAGATTTTTATTCTCTCAGCATTTATGAGTCATGGACCAATGCTGACCTCTCCCTCCCCTCCATCAGAGTTTCAAACTAGCCTTTCTCCACTGTCATTCCCAGAGTCAAGATAGGAAGTGAAGCCAACCATCACCTGCTTACAGCTCTAAGCTCCTGCAGAACTACAGGTGTCCACAAGAGGGCAGCGCTGCTCTGCTCACCCTTCTCTGGTGGAAGAGAAGAGAGCTTCCTGCAAGCCCAAGTGCTTTGCAGTCTATGCGCAGCCTTCTCTGGTTAGATGGTGGAGAACAGGGCCCTCTTAACTCTACAGAAGCCCGCATACGTTAATTGGTCCCAGCCAACCTGGCTAACATCTTGGTGGTTTATCCTCAAATCTGTTATTTAAGTATCTGCCTGTATGCAAACACACACACATACACACACACACACATGCGCACATATACACATATTGGTTGAGTCCCCCTCACTACTTAGTTCACCCCTGACCTCCTGCAAGTCCATCCAATTGCACCGTACCAGTCTTTAAGCTTTCAACTCTAAACCTATTACTCTTCTATCATATACTTTGGAGACTGGGCCTGGGTTCTGGAAACCTCACCTGTGCTTTGCCAGGTGGCTCCATGTATAGAGGAGGAAGAGATGGACCCCTTTCTTTAGACCTCATTTCTACCATTGCCCTGAGCAGTACCCAGCAATGCTTCTTCATCCCACGACACCCAACAAATTTTTTTTAGATTGATTTATTTATTATGTATACAGTGCTCTGTCTGTATGTATGTCTGCAGGCCAGAAGAGGGCGCCAGATCTCACTACAGATGGCTATGAGCCACCATGTGGTTGCTGGGGATCAAACTCAGAACCTCTGGAAGAGCAGCCAGTGCTCTTAACCTCTGCGCCATCTCTCCAGCCCCACCCAACAAATCTTATGAGGGCCAGCGATGCTTCTTCAGATGCAGTGATCGCTTCTTCCCCTGCCTGCAGCTGAACCGTCGCTTCCCCCAGCACTTGCGGAGCGAGCTCCATGCCCAGCTCAGAGACACATAAATTGATTGTGAGTCCCATGTCAGCCCCTCCATGAGTCTAATCTCGCAATCCCTACTTTGCCTCTGTCCCTAGAGGCATTTGGGCTGCTCTTGTGGCTACCTAGTGGTGTTGGTCAGCTGTCTCTGACTGTAATGGATAACTGAGATCATCTCATAGAAAGGAAAGCTTTGTTTTGGCCTAGAATTTCAAAGGTTCTAACAGTTCTAATCCGTGGCCAAGTCACATTGTGGCTTTGGGCCCCAGTAAGAGTTGACGGAGACACACTGTATGAGGGTCTGCCATTGTGTGAAAATGGTCACTGTATGTGACTCTGCTGCGGAGCGGAAATGGTCACCTCCCCAGAAGTAAAGGAACAGGAGCCCCTGAATCCCTTTTCAAAGGCATGCTTCCAGCAACCTAGGAACTTCCACCAAGCCGCACCTCCAAAGCACCAATCTATTCTCCAAAGCGTCAATCTGTGTAGGGGGGAGGGGTGTGGAGACACAGGATGATGAGTCCTTAACACAAACCTTCAAGAGGCATTCACCAACTGAAATGCAGCAGGAAAAAAAATGGTTTTAGCTCCCCAATGCACGTTACATCAAAATAGTTCATCTTTCCTTAAACTCTCCCTGTCTGACTAACCAGGGGGAGGTGGTGGGGGGGGATATGTTTCCTAAGTGGAATCTGACAGAGAAATCTCCTCCCATCTAAAACAAATGAGAGAGTTAATTGGAATTATTAGCTCACAGACCCTCTGGCAGCCTATGAGAGGTCAACATCAGTTATAGAAAGGCACTAGGGTTGGGGCTGACAAGCAGGCACCTCCAGTACCTCAGGTCTCATATCTGAAGACCTCCCAATCCATCTGACCCCAGCTCTCTGCAGGGCAGCAGTGTGCCACAGTGGAGAAATGCAGGCTAGCTGGCAGCCTCCCTCTCCTGACACCTATTCTTGTTTCTTTCCCACCCAAATTTGGCAGCCAGACAAACGAAGGCAGACAAGTAACCTGTGCTCAGCAAGGGCCTGTTGAGCAGGGGGCGGATTCACAGATCTTGTGGGAACTGTGTCTGATCTGGCAAACAACCGTAGCTTTTAGACATTGCCTCCTTCCAGGCAACACCGCAGCCGTGGATCACCCCACCTGAGAAGTGGGCACAGCACTTAACCCCGGCGCAGCTCCTAATTCTGGAAGGGTGGCGAGAGAAGGCTGTGAGAGCCAGTTCTGTTGAGGGGCTCAGAAGGAGGGCCTGCTGCCACCTCAAGTCAAGCTGGACACTGAAGACCGGCAGCTCCATTCTCTCAACGCCCTCTCTCGAGGAGCCGTTGAGATGACAAACCCAGCAGGTTACAGCATCAGGAATTCCGAATCCCCTCCCTCAGCTGTCTCATCCAGTAGCACAATCCCGAGTTACTTTACTGGAATTCCTTAGGATGAAGTCTTGCCTCTCCTCTCCCAGAATTCCACTGACCAAGGTTCCTTCCACACTGGGATGTTGCTGAATTTGAGCGCACCCTGGTGGCAAAGAAGGCAAAGGCAGGGCGACTACGTTTCTGCCTCAGTTGTTCATCTGTTCGAACTCAGCTTTAACTTGAACATGGCTTTATGCGAGCGTTTGTGTTTTCTGGCCATATTCTTGTAGGGTTAAACAAATTATGCTTTCGCCTCCTCCTCTTCTTCCTCCTCATTTTCCTCCTTCCTCCTCCTCCTCCCTTTTTTTCTCCTCCCCCTTCCTCCTCCATCCGAATTTTCTACCCAACTTTGTTTTTTTTGCATAGGAACCCCTGCCCTGTGCTCTCTATCAGACTCTCTGCTGTTTAAAACGACCTATCAGATCCAGTCAGTCTTTGATTCCTGAACCCTGCAGGTAGCTCTAGGGTCGATGGAAGTAACTGCATTTACTGGAGGTTGAAGGTGGAAAAAGGAGTCTCTCCAAACTCTCAGACATTAAAGGAAGAAAGCACAGAAACTACATTGAGCAAAATCATCACAGACCAACTGTGCCAACCAACATCAGGTCACAAGATCCCTGGAGCAGAATAGCCAACTGGTCAACTACTCTCAGTCCATACTCCCTGGCCCGAGGCACTTTGGATCAAAGCTTTGAAGAGGTATGCAGATACCTCAAGACTAAGTTCAATTTCAAGAATTCAAATTTCTTGTTTGTAGGGGTCAGCAAGTTGATTCATCCAGTAAAGGCACTTGCTGACAAATTTGGTAATGGATGTTCAATCCCTGGGACCCATGTGGTAGAAGGAGAGAAACTATTTCCACAAGTTGTCATCTGACCTCCCGTGCCCCCATGACATGAACACAGACACCCAGACACACACACACAAAGAGAGAAGAGTAAACAAATACAAATATAGTTTTAAAAATCCTTTAATTTTAGTTTTTAGAAAGAAATCTTGAGAAGATACAAATAGTCTTGAGGTATTCTAGTTCTGTGTTCTAGCCGTCAAAGGCACAGTACGGGAATTAAGGAGGCTACATTAAGGTGAGTGGGCACAGCCGAAGCTAAAGAAAGTCTTGACTTTGCCCTCCCCACCACACGCTCACTCTTGTTAGCGTCTGCTTTGAATCTAGATAGAAGACAAATGGCTTATCATTTAGTTGCAGACTGGCAATAAGTGGCCTCTGTACCAGGCCCCTGCCTTCTCCTTTTCCTCCTCCTCCTTCTCTGCCCTGACATTCAATTTTCAGATTCCTGCTCTACTTCCAATTTTAAATAGAACCAATGCTAACTCAGTTACATTTGACAAACAAACAAAAACCTTCTTCCTGGTCCTAGACTATTTTAAAGGTATGATCTTCAAACCTTAGAGACGATCTATTGGCATCTGGAATAGTTACTATTGTAAATCTGAGCTCAAAATTTCTTCATCTATAATTTTGCAAATATCTCGTTTCCCCATTCAGTCTAAGATGTGGGCATCTTCCTTCTTTCAAATCATTCTTGAATATCGTCTAACCCTGAGACATTTGAATTTGCTTCCCCACAGAATCCCTCTTTTTCGCATCTTCCTGTCTTCATGTATCTGTTCAACCGTTGTCTTACCATATAAGCAATCCGTGCCTGCCCTCAGATTAACCCACACTTGCAACCATCTTCATTTTGATTCTTGCCAGTGTCCTCTTCATAGAACCAATCGTTATCAAATTTTATTGCTTGACTGTTTAAGAGCTGGTTTTGTACTCTGTTCCTGTCCCTACAGGATTAAACAAATTACAGCACCTCTGTCTCTGTTTCTTAGCTTTCCTACAGCTCTTTCCGCAGGTGGCCCCTACCTTATGTGACTCTATACAAGCTAAAAGACAAGGTCTGTGCGGGCAAGGATCGCTTCGCTTGCTTCCGTGATGCCCATAGTAGCCTATCAATAAACAGAGACTTAGTGAATGAATAAATAGGTTTGTAAATGGGAAACCTTTCACCTGACTGCAAGTCACTCGCTGTGCTCTGCACTGAGTGTCCTGTCACACAGACAAGATGCAGAAAGTGGCCAACACCCACATGAGCTCTTCCCACACAGCATCACCTTTCCCTCTGAGCAAAACACAACACAGTAATAATTCAATTGTAACTATTAACATTGTTCTTCCCTTTTTACTGGCTTTCTTAGTCGCTGTTCTGTTGCTGTGAAGAGACAGCATGACCATGGCAACTCTGGGGGCTGGTTTACAGTTTCAGAGGTTTAGTCCATTATCATCATGGCAGTGTGCAGGTGGGTATGGTTCTGGAGAAGTAGTTGACAGCTACCTCCTGATCTGGAGAGAGAGAGAGAGAGAGAGAGAGAGAGAGAGAGAGAGAGAGAGAGAGAGAGCAAGCCTGTAATGGATTTTTGAAACCTCAGTTACACACTTCCTCCAACAAGGTCATACCTCCCAATCCTTCTCAAATAGTGCCACTCTCTGGTGACTAAGTGTTAAATATATGAGCAAATGTGGGGGATGGGGTGTCATTCTTATTCAGACTGCCACCCTGGCATAAACAAAGATGGGCACTATCCACAAAAAATACATAACCCCTCACTGGGACAATTCGCATTGATCGTCAACTTGACTGAATCTAGACTCACCTCAGAGATGGGCCTCTAAACATGACTGAGGGAGATTTTCTTTCACTGAGGTGGAACTGTCCACCAACTGTGATTGGTGCTATTCCCTAGACAGAGGATCCAGTGGAAACAGCAAGCTAAGCACTAGAGCGCATGCATTCATTTCTGCCTATGACTGAGGACTCCTGTTACCATAACTCCCTCCTCATGACGGACCACATCCTTGAACCATGAACTTAAATAAACTCTTAAACTTTTAAGTTGTCGTTCTTAGAGTTTTTTGTTTTGTTTCATTTTGTTTTTTATCACAGCAACGGGAAAACAAAAACTAAGATATGCTACTAACTCAGAACAATTGAAAATAGGTTAAAATGAATAACTAGAAATCCCAGACTTTTAAGTTTTTTTTAAATAGAATATCTTTTCACTACTTTCTTCTGATTGTGCATTAATTATTTATTAATATTTATAATTCTTCCATTTTTATTCTTAAAAAAGCATACAAGGTATTGGAGAAAATTATGACAATTGGAGCAATTCTGAACAATTGGTATTCTAGTTAGAGCCTTATTTTTATTACTTTCAAATTCAGGGCTACTCTCTCCATTCAGCACCAAGACTTTCAAAAGTCACATTTCCATCTAATTCAACTTCACAGCCAAGAAAAGCCACAAATCTAGAAGTACTCAAAACAATGAATGTAGAACCAAAAGCAGGATATTTGCTGAAATTAGCTATTTTGTCAAACAAAACAGTATGCTTCTTTATTGATGACCAGTGCTGGGAGGGGTGACACACACCTAATTGTAGTAGGAAGCTGAATCAGGAAAATCTCTCTTAAAGGAGCTGCAGCAAGCAACCAGCTGAAAAATAAATGCGACTAAACTTTGTTTTATTGTGTCTAGAATTTTTTTCAAGCCCTCTCAGGTTTTACATGGATTTAGCCCCACGTTGGGTGCAAATTGTAGTAGGAAGGGCTGCTTGTTGGTTCCCAGCTGCCCGGCTAGCTTAGACCCAAAATAATCACACAGAAACTATATTATTTAAAATACTGCTTGGCCCATTAGCTCTAGCTTCCTGCTGGCTAACCCTTACATCCTAATTTAACCCATCTCCATTAATCTGTATGTCACCACGTGGCAGTGGCTTACCAGATAAAGTTCCAGCACGTCCATCTCCAGCGGCAGCTCCATGGCATCTCCCCGACTCCACCTTCCTCCTCCCATGCTATAGGCCAAGCTAGTTTCTTTATTCATTAACCAATAAAAGCAACACATAGACAGAAAGACCTCCCACACAGCCTAATGGCCTCAGACAAACAGTAATAGTAACAATAGCATCTTATAGCCCTGCTACAAGATGGGCCTTCCTCCTTCCTGTGCATTACTTATTGAATATGCACAGCAAACCATAACAGGACATGGAAGCACCGAGCACACAATAAGAAAGAGGTTGGGGCAGAGGACTGTGAGCACAGCAGCAGATGATAACTTGGGACAGAAATACATTGTCAGCCAAAGAAAATGATGACGGAGAACAGCGGCGCCTAACGAGAGAGTAATCAGGTGTTCCAGCCGCAGAAGCTCTGTGTTGGGCCTTCAGTGTAGGGACATCTTAGCAGCTCTGATGGTGCCACTGTCTGTAATTGGGAGCTTATCAGGTCAGCCCTACCCCATAAATCCTCCACTGATCGACAAAGCTAGAGGATATTCCGTTTGTTTGAATTTTCTTTTATCAGTCATCCAGAAGAACGCTTTCTCAGCACTTCCGGTCTAGATGTGCAGATAACTCAGGTGTTACAGCAGCTGCTCTACATTTCCAAGTTATCGCTGGCACGTTTATATTACACAGAGCATGCCTTTTAAAGGGCTTGGATGTTTTTCACCTTCCGTAGTTAAAGCAATCTCTCACAGCTTTGTTCTCCATTTGCCTGCATTTTCCCCCCTTTTTCAATGGCAAATGGATTTCAAGACATTTCTGTATAATTGATACTTCTGAATGCAGACTACTTGGAGCATGTATGTGTTTGTGTGTGTCTGTGTGTGTCTGTGTGTGTATGTGTCTGTGTGTGTGTGTGTATCTGTGTCTGTGTGCCTATGTGTGTGTGTATGTGTCTGTGTGTCTGTGTGTGTGTGTGTGTGTGTGTGTGTGTGTGTGTGTGTGTGTGTGTGTGTGTGTTCTTCAACGCCGAACAGCCTTCATCCCTGGCGGTAGTGAAAGCAAGGAGCACATATCAAATGAGGTTCTCCCTATCCCTTGGGCAAATGGAAAGCAAGCCTTGGTTGGTAATCTGGAGATTTTAACGCACTCATGGACCCTTCCCATCAGCTGTAAAACCATCCAACTCTCAGCCTGGGACTGAGTAAGACAAGAGAACCCTTCCAGGTCGTCATGATCCTCCCGAGTAAATCACAGGACAGCTCGCACGGACTGTAATTGTTGAAAACTGTTCTAAACACCACCACCCCTCAAAAAGCCCTCAGCCCTGTGGCTTGGGTCCGGTCTGCGGTGTGCTAAACATGATTGCCTGGTACTGACCTCTCTCATGTAGGTTTCATAGAATAACTTGTAAGGCAGTGCTCCGTAATTACTCCCATTCACCAACGGGTCTCTATTGTTCCTCTAATTGGCAGTATGGCCCCAGAACACCCACATAAGCTAAGCCTGTCACTCACACATGCCACAACTCCCAGCGGGACTTCTACAGCATCCCTGCCCGGGCCAAAAGCACGTCTATTTTATCGTGGAGTCCATATTTCTGTGGGAAAGCATATTGTTAGATCCTGCCCAGCTAGGCCTGGTTGCTCTTTCACAGGGTGCTAGAGGAAGTCACTTCTCACAGGACTTCCTGATTCTAGGCCTGCAAACCGTGTCCGGAGTGGCGCGAAATCCAGTCACGGATGTGTGGTCTCAGTTGCCTCCAGAAGACCCTGTGTACCTGAATGTGGCAAATGCTGCTTTCTGGAGCTTTCCGGCCTCCTGTGAAATGTCTATGTCCTTTAAGGAGCAAGATGTCATTGCCCCTTCTTGTGGCAAAGGGAGCCTAGCAGAGGTGAAAGAGAGAGACTGTCTGAGTTCCAGAGTTGAACGCCACTGTGACCACTAATCATTCTCATCTCTGAGTGACAGAGCCACATCTGTCTTGTGCTTATATTTCACACGCAGGTTTGTACCATTTTACCTCCATCCAACACTTGCCTGTAACACAGGTCACATCAAGTTAATGATCGGAGTTCCACTAGTGTGTCAGGGTGAGCTTTTTCTCTTCCGTTGACTTTTCCGTGACCACAAAATTGTCTCATATATGCATGCTTGTCAGAGAGAAATTATTTAACAAAAGTATCGCAAGGTTTCAGACTTGAAAGGAACAGCTTCCTTATGTGTCTTAAAATTTAAATATCTTAACAGTTTATTCCAAGTTCACCTTGTTTAAATTGCAGCCTCTATACCTAAGGAAGTGCTGCTTTCCAGCGAGGCCTTTTCTGTGTGTCTGCACTCAGATGTACTCATCAGAGAGAAAGTGGGGTGGGACCATCTTTCCCCTTCCCGACTGGCTGTCTGTCAAACGCAGCATGGAACCATATAGAAAGACCTGGCCTGTTCTTGCCAAGTGCCTTCGAGAATTATTTTTATATATAAATTACAACTTCCCTTACCCTGAGAGGGTCACAAAGGCCAGGCACAGTAGTTCTGGTTTCGCAGGTGTGAAACCCCAGCTACTTGGGAGTTAAAGCCCAGTGGATTTCCCAGTTATGAGAACTGACAGCCTCATGATCTGTCCTTGAAGACCGAGCCCTCGGATGGTAATCATCTGATAGATTTCCACCCTCCCTTTAGAGCCTTCATGGGTGACTTCCACCAGCCCCACAGGAGAGGAATTGAAAACACACTTCACAGTTCTCAATGTTAATCATCCTCCAAAAAGGAGTGCTCCTCCCTACCCCCCCCCAAAAAAAAACCCACTGCAAGAGCTTCTCACACCTTTGTAGCCCTTAACTGAAGAAGGGACTTCACTTGAGGTAAAAGATCCCTCCACCTACTCCTTTAAAACCATGTTGACCTCCAAATGGTCACCCTTCCCCCATCGCTCTGGCCATGCTCTGCTCACTCAGCAATTAGTAATTCAGTTACTACCCAGCATAGCCTGTGGTCCTAAAAGGCACTGCCTAATGGGACATTAAGTTGCTTGGGATAAGCCCAACCCTTAAGGAGGTAGGATTTCAGAGCATTGGGACTGTAGTGCCAGGAAAAGTCAGGTATGGTGGGAGCTCAGCCACTCCTACTCAGCCCTGAATGAGGCCCTTCATGGAACTGGTAATAAGGTACTGAAGTCTTAAGCTCTCTTACTACTAATAATTTATATTACATTGCAAACACTTAGTTAATGAATATTAAATGTGGTAATTGCTGCATTTGCGACTGACACCCAGTTAGGTAGTAAGTAGAATGCGGGGAGGTGGGGTCGACCTTGTACACACGAAGAAACTGAGGCACTGCTAGGTGGGGGGGTGTCTTTGGACAGCCCCGCCCACCTGCGCGCGGTGGGCGGAGTCGCCACTCAGCCCCGCCCAGTTTCTGGGACAGCGCCTGGTCCTTCAACCACACCCGGGGCCCTGGGGCGACCCAGCCTGGACCCAGGCTCTCCTGGCGCTGCAGCCGTAGCTGAGCACAGGCGCTTTCTGTGCCAAACCACAGGGAGGGACAGGGGCCCAGTACTGAGGGCTGAGAACTGTTTGTTGTTGCTTTTATGAATTACAAAGAAATCGGGGAATAAAGCAGGAACCAGAGCAAAGTTCGGGGGAGAATCTGGCAAGTCACCTTGGCAGACCCCTGGGCGGCCGCCAACGCTCTCTTTTGGAAAGGGTAAGACTGCCGAGTGTGTGATGAGCGCCTAGTGAGGATTCATTGTGGATGATGGATGACTGGCTTGGAATCCGTCCACACCACAAATTTGTTCTTTAGTACACCCAGGCAACCAGGAAGCCAAAAGAGATGGGGGCGACGGGGTGCTTCAGCTTGAGCTGACTGGACTCTGCTGGCACCAGCATCTCCACAGCTCTCTGCCCGTCCCCACCCCATTTGCTCTGATTTCCCTCCTTTTGGCTGCACTGGTCCCCCAGAAGCAGAGCTCCACCGAGGTACTCTTTCCCTGATGTGCGCATTCTCAACCTGGGCCAAACGCGGTCTCTCCAGGCAGGGATTACTTACTGCCAAGCGATTTTTGGCTGCAGCTAATGAGGGCAGTCTCCCTGCCTTTCCGCCGTCAGCATCTTCCCCTCAGCCTCGCCCCTGACCCAACCATCTACCGGCACAGCTGCCAGAATCGCGTTTCCGTTCCACGGTTTTGATCATGTAACATCCCCCCCCCCCCTTGGAAGACCAAAGTAAATCCCAATGGCCTCGTATGTCAAATCTCAATTTCTAACCACGAGCATTAAGGTTACTCCCCTGGCCCCCCATCTTGCCTGCGGGATCAGTGGTCTTCTCCCAATACAAAAGATCTGCTGAGGTGATGTGAAACTCTACAGCGGGGCCACCCTCCTTAGCCATTCCACAAGTGTTTATTGAGCGTCTATAACGCACCAGGCTTTGAGCTATGGGCTGCAAATACAATCGCCAGCAGAACCATCCTGCCCTTACTGACTTCACTCACGCTCAAGTGAGGAAGATAGTTACATAGCGGTGGAATTCACTTGCTCCTCTTTGCCAGTTAAATAACAGAGCTCACATTTAAACCTGAACACACCCTTGTAGCATCAACCAGTGAAAGATGGAAGGACACATTACCAGAACAGTTATCCTGGGGCATCTGGGTAACAGAAACAGGGTTACTTCCTCATTTCTATTTTAAAGTAGTTGCCAAAATTTCTGACCAGGTATCAATTTTAGGTTTGAACCAAACAAACAAAAAATACACAAACCCAAATACTTATAATACATTTTTTCTTGGTTAGCAAAAAGCAATGCCATTTCTTTCAAGAAAATTACAAAACTACAGAATGTATTAGTAAGAAAAATATCTGCAAGCCCAATATTACTTTACTTCAATGCCAACATTTTGTTTTATTAGCATCCAACTACTATATTTTGGGTTCACACTTTATATTTTTATGGATTATTGTGAAGAGTTTTCCAGGACACTGAGATGTCCTACAACGGTATTTTCACACTTTCATAATATTTCACAGGAATGAATCGTCACCAGTTTAGCCAGTGTTTATACATAAAATGTCACACATGTCCCTGACAGGGAAGACGATTATGAGAGTTATGAATGGACTGGGGGATCTCCTGGATTCTGCCTCTACTGCCACTTGTTAGACATAACTCCAGGCAAATTCACTCCATTTCTCTAGGTCGTGTGGACGGGAGATAATGACATGGACCTGATAGGGTTATTGTGAGGTCAAACTAAAGGAGCATAAACTGTTTTTGTCGTGCCTAGGTCACAGACCCCAGTCCACAATGAGTATCGGCCTTCATTATTTTCTGAGCATACTTATCTTTGGGGCAAAGACACGCACCATTTTGAAAGGTATTGTTGTTGTTGGCCACAGTGGCAAGTCATCCTGCTGAAAAATGTGTATGTTCCATTCAAAAGGAGGCATTAAGCTGAAGGCTTAACAGTCAAACTCATTTTGGGTCCCTTGTGGCCCAGGCTGCAACAGGCTTATTCAGGGAAGATGCCACCTTCGTGGCACTTCGTATGCCTTCTGGCTATAAAACCCACCCCTTCACTCCCTCCCGCCCTCACTCCTCCACCAACTGCTGTCAGCTGCAGGGCTTCTCCTCTAAGAGTTTTCTCCTGGGTGGAGGCTCTCCAGTTGGGTACTGGAGAGATTTTCAGTACTTGAGGTGAAACTTCACATTGTATCACGTGCTTACAGATTCTCTTTCCGGCTGAAATCTTCTGAAGTCCAAGGGCTAAGATTGAGTCGCAAACATGAAGTATGTGTGTGTGTGTGCTAGATGTGGGTGCAAGTCTGTGTGATAGATGTGTATGTGTGGTAGATGTGTGTGTGTGTAGTAGATGTTGGTGTGTGTGGAAGATGTGTGAGTGTGTGAGGTAGGTGTGAGTGTGCATGCATGTATGTGGTAGATGTGGGAGTGTGCACATGTGTTTCTGTGTGTGTGTAAGTAGTAGTAGATGTGGGTGCATATCATCTATGTGATACATGTGGGTACGTGTATGTGGTAGATGTGTATGTGTTAGATGTGTGTGCTTGTGTATGTGTGGTAGATGTGGGTGTGTGGGGGTGTGATACGTGTGTGTGTGGTAGATGTGGGTGTGTATGGTAGATGCGGGTGTGTGTGAGGTAGATGTGGGCACATGTGTGTGGGTGGGTGCATCTGTGTGATACATGTGGGTGCGTGTGTGTGGTAGATGTGAGTGTGTGGTAGATATGGGTGTGTGTGGTAGCTGTGGGTGCGTGTGTGTGGTAGATGTGGGTGTGTGTGGTAGATGTGGGTGTGTGGTAGATATGGGTGTGTGTGGCAGATGTGGATGTGTGTGTGTGTGGTAGATGTGGGTGCGTGTGTGTGGTAGATGTGGGTGTGTGTGAGGTAGATGTGGGCACATGTGTGTGTGTAGTAGATGTGGGTGCATGTGTGTGATACATGTGGGTGCGTGTGTATGGTAGATGTGGCGCACTGGCCCACAAGTGCATACGTAAAGGACAGGGTGCGGATGTCAGCTATTCCTGACATTACTCTCCATCTTACTTTTTGAGACAGGGTCTCTCACTGAAACCTGAAGATGTCCCTTTTGAACAGACTACCTGGCCACCCAACCCTTACGTCCTCCTGCATGTTTCTGCCACTGATGGGGTTACAGACAAGAGCCCATTCAACTTACATGGGTGTTGGGGCCCCAGACCCAGGTCTACATGCTTACACAGCAAACACCACCACTGTGCCATGTCCCTCATTCCCCTTGACTCATTTTTAGTTAATTTGCTAGAATAGACTAAATCAAGTTACAAAAATCCAGGGGGATCTAAGACATGAAACACTGAGCATACTTAGAGACGTCCATCACCAGGAAGTGCGTACAGACCTCAGGAGGCTTGTCCTTCCAGAAGGTCCTATGTCGAGCATGCATCGCCCCCCTCCCCGGACCCACTCCCTCCCCTACCCGGCCGCACTCCAGGTCTCCTCTACCTCCTGTCTTATCAGGCTCCTCCCGAAGCCGAATGCTTTATTGTTCTATCTAAGCCCTGTGTTATCCACCACACTATCTCAACTTGAAAAATCTTGCCCTTGACTCTCGCTCTGGTGCAATCTGCTGCCCTCCTATCAGCCCAGATCATTTCTGTGCTTGGACCCCACACTCCCACCCGACACTTCCATGAACTGGGGGAGTCTGTGCCCACCCCAGCATTCCTCCACATCCTGGACATGAAAGGGATTGTGAAACCTGCAGATCCTCCCCGATTTATTTCTTTCTACCTTCCATCCCTTCCACTTTGATGTCAGTAGAATATTTGCAAGGAAAGAATCTAACCTGACCTACTACCCCAGAATGCCAAGAAAAACACTAACCAGGGTGATGGAGCACGATGTGCAGACGCCGATGTGGGTGAGCTAGGTTTGCTTTCTGAACTCCTGCTCCTCTCCAGGCTTGACCAGCAGGTCCTGCTTCTAGAAGCTGTTCAGCGGTCCGACTTACTGAATTAATCAGGGTTCCATGACCCATTCCTAACAGGCAGGAGATCTTTCCCTCACATCCCTTCCTTCAGACTCTTGGAAGAGTTCAGTGAGAGCCCTAGACTCTTCTCAAGTCAGTGAATCCAAAACTGTATCTCTCTCTCTCTCTCTCTCTCTCTCTCTCTCTCTCTCTCACACACACACACACACACACACACACACACACACACACTTTTATGTAATTAGAAAAGTATGCCCTGGAGCATTTCTAGTGACTAATTACACACAGAAACTGTATTCACCTGCGTTGCCCTAGCTTTGAAATGAGGCAATAAAACCACTCCTGCTTTCATAGCCATTCTGGGGAAGGAAGAGAAGAATCAAGGCACTTGCTAGAAAAAGAACTCTACTCTAGATAGAGTGAACGATGAGGAAAATAATGCAAGGTGGGGGGGGCTTGGGCTGTGGGAGGGGTGCTATTTCAGAGAGACATTTCTGAAGAGGAGTCCAATATGTAGAGGTATGAACAAAATGAGGTCAGTAGTGATTGGGCATGTAGGATATAGCAGGGACATGTGCGTGTGTGTGTGTGTGTGTGTGTGTGTGTGTGTGTGTGTGTGTGTGTGCATGTGCGCACGCATGGGCGTGAAGCATGTCTGCAGGTGCGGCAGGTCATCTGTAGGTTGACTGGTATACATTTGGAATGCTGAGTCCAGCGTGCCATATAAACAAGGTAAGGCGCTTTATTGTTTTCCGAAGCCCTATTCTTCCTCACCTTCCTTGGTGAGGTAGCAAAGATCATGCAAGGAGCAGGTGAGAATAATTAGTTCCTGGTGTGCAAGAAGAGAAGAAGGAGGAGACAAGAACTACAGCAAGACTGGCATTCTGGTGTAACGCATCTCAGTCATTTTCACAGCCCGCTGTGATGTCCATCACCCACACCCCATTCTGCTGTACAAAGAGTCAGGTTGTAAGAGAAGATGCTGGGGATATCCTAGTCCTCGCAGGATCTGGGGGATGGGAAGGATGGGGCTGAGTGACTCTCTGAGGCAAAGAGCATCACTGACTAGCTGCCCTGGGAAGAAGACAGCTGGCACATCCTCCTTTCTGCCCACTCCACCACTCAGTACTCACACGAGTGCACCATAGTATGCAAGTAGAGGTCAAAGGGCAGCTCAGGGGCTTCACTTCTCTCCTTCTACCATGTGGGTCTCAAGGATTAAATCGGCATCAGGCTTAGAAGCAAGTGCCTCCACCTGCGCCCTCTCCCGGGGTGGAGGCATTTGGACTCCTAAGGAAGGATTTGGTATAAGCTGAAGAAGTCACTGGCAAAGCCTTCCCCTCTTCCCACTGAACTCTTTGACTTCCTTATAGTGGATAAGTATTTCCATAGACTTGATGTCTAATTACTTCTGCAGAGTTGCGATACCCCCCAAAACCAGGGCTCCGCAGTGAAAATGATGAAGATGCTTCAGAAGGAGGTTGGTTGACAGGCAAACTCTGCAAATGACACTACAGAGACCCGGGAGGTAAACGTACACCCCCAAGTCACAAGCATGTATCGAAGAGCAATATATCTTCCGTAAGTCATACCTCAGATTCCGCTGTTTACAGAGGAAGTACTATTGCTGACAGGCATAAGCCACCTAGAAATATGACAGGCGTCATGAGCCCTGACCAAGGAGCAGCTCTCGACTGAAAAGCTTTGACATGGGATTTCACTGTGTCTGCTCAAACCTTTTTAACCCATTGGAAACGTTTCTTTGTCAGTATTTGTCTAGAAAGGCAAATGACTCTGAAGGGAGAATAGACCATGCGATAGAAAAATGTCTCTTGGTAGTTGTATAACTCGGGAAATGAAACCCAGCCTCTGGTTTTACTGTGTTGAGGTCCCCTGCTGCCACTCGTTAGATCAGTCTTCACATACATTGTGATTTCTCAACCCTTTCTTCCCCTAAGCATGTGTCTCTCGGAGTTAGGAATGCCCTAGGGAAATGTGCATGGAGTAAGGGGTATCTTGGTGAGGGGCACATTTTAGAGCTGATATTGTCTCTTCTCTCCTGGCACTGGAAACCTGGAGCCTGGCGTTGAGATGATGGTAAAGACTGCAGTTTGAGCCTCAGAATGTCCTATCAGCAGCCCCCTACCCTCTTCTTTTCTAGTCCATCCTTGATGATGTACTGTGGGGCTTCCATTACGCACTAAGACTGTGGGACTTGTGTGTTACAGCAGCAAACTTAGCCTGTCCTGACTGTACCACCCAGGCCCTTTCCCCATTCATTCGCACACTCTCGTGATCACCACTGCAGTCTTGGGAGCTTAATCTTACAGATGAAGAAACACAGCTCAGATGCAAAAGCAGGTGCCAAAGCTCATGTGCCTGGCGCCAAATCAGATCCTCTTTCCTGCTCTACTGTGGTATCTTCCACTCTGGAAGGGAAAACTCCTCTGTGTTTCCTGCTCCTAAAAATTCCACAGCCAGTCACCGTTCTGAAACCATGGGTTGGAGCTTGATCTGTTGTGGTCTACAGCATCTTAGGCGTGATGATTTCATGAAAGATGCAGAGATGAACACTTGACTTTTCCCCCAAAAGAAGGCTAAAGAACAGGCCTGCTGTGAAGCTGTGGAAAAATTGAACGTGTATGATAGTGAGGTCAGGAAGGCCCAAGGAGCTTGGGGTGGACAGCGCAGCCTTGTGCAGCCAAACCTAGTGCCTCCCAGATATGGAGGCAGCATTGGGGGTGTTGAATGCTGCCTTCTCCTTAGCTTGGGAGCTTTAAAGAGACCACGACCTACCCACGTCCAGAGGTTCTGATTCAGTGGGCCAAGGGTAGGCACTCAGCCTTTGAAAAAACCTGGTACTGAGGCAGATTCATGTGCCATATGCTACCTCATCACAGAAGACCCTTCTCTTGTTTCCATGTGTGCACACTGTCAGGGTGGCCCGCTCCCTCCTGGAGTCCAGAAGAAATGTGTCTGAAGCTTCTGCCAGGACTATGTGGCCCTGAAACAATAGATTCTGGAGGCCATCCTCTTTCTCCTCTCCATCGATGCTGTGGGATCCAGATCTCCTTCCCTAAATGTGAGGAGCTGGAGGGACTGGACGGTCGTTGTGCAGAAGGCCTCCCTAGGCTTGTGGCAGGCAGCACTTCCAGGCTAGGGTGCTCATCATCCAGGGAGTCCTCATACTGCTGTCCTGGATACTGTTCTTACTCTCCATGATCCCCACTAGACAACGCTCTTCTGGTTCACATGCACCTGTCCAGCCCACTTTCAACACTTCTTCTTACCTCTCTACAGACCTTTACTCCACAACCTCCCAGTCCTTTGGACCCATTGCCCCCACCATCAGCAGCATATCCACAGACTTGATAAGAAGAGAAACTTCAGCCACACAAAGGAACCTAGAGAAGGACCTCCATCTTTTCCAGAAGTCTCTTGGCAGAACTTAGGGTAGCCCCTTGGCTGGTGTGCAGTGGGTAGGCTGCTGGGTCCTTGCCCAGCCCTCGTGCCAGACTCCACAGCAGAGGGTGTGTGACCGTTTTTGCTGGTGCGCACATTCCAGTTCCTAGGAGTCTAATGAAACATGCAGCAAATTAGCCACCCAATTAAGGCAATCAGAAAGCCCACTTGGTTATGAGCACAGGATGGCTTAATGTGGGAAGGAGAAGGCCTCAGCTGATTACCACAAGATTCTGAGCCACATAGGAATGTCCAGGACGATGGTAAGCAGGTGACCTTTGTCTGCCAGACCTGAGGCTACTTAGTGTGTTCTCTGGCTGCCACTGTCCCTCTCACAGCATGACCGCTCCTCGCAGCCTCCAGTCTGTCTCTTGATGCACAATGCCAGATGTTATGGTACAAAATGAGATGATCTCCATAGGCTCATGTGTTTGAACACTCGGTCCTCGGCTGGTGGTGCCATCTGGGAAGGCCACAGAAGCTATAGGAGTTGGTACCACGTGGAGAAAGTGAGCTTCTTGTGGTGGGGGGGGTTTGCCATTCTGTTGCTGAGCCCCACTTCCTATTCATACTCCGCTTCCTGAGTATGGGGGAGCTGTGACCAGCCTGCCGTCTATCTCTGTTGTCACGATGGACCGTGTATCTTAGGAACTGTAAGCCAGGATAAGCTCTTTCTCCCTTAAGTTGCTTTTCTGAGGTATGAAGCTATTTTATCACAGCCATTGCAAAGCAACTAAGAGAGCAAGGATGTTTGGTCTTGCCCCATGCCCACGCAGCCTTCCAGGATCACCTCTTGCAGACATTGTAGCCTTTTCTTCATCCTTTCAATCTTCACTAGGTCTCTTTACATCTTGTTATAGTTTGTTTTATAATATGCTTGAAAGTGTGAATGTCTGGATTATATTGGAGCAGACCTTACTCATTAACATTTAAATTTAAATTCATGCAATAAGTATGTATCTCTGCTCCAGATACTCAAGAGCTCAGATCGGAGTGTATATGTTTTCCAAGTTTTTATTTGAGAACTAATCAATATGTATCTATTGAACACTTGCTCTGTGCCAGACCCAAAGCATGAGATAGTAAATAAAGCAGATGGCCTGAGAATTTGATATCTCAAAAGCAGTCCTTATCCTCATGGGCAATGCAGGAAATGGAAAAGGACATTTATAGTAAGAAGATGCCTGTGTGGTACGGGAGAATTGTCTGTATTCTGTCAATCATGTTTTAAATAAACGCTGATTGGCCAGGCAGGAAGTATAGGTGGGACAGCTAGACAGGAAGTAAAGGTGGGGCAATGAGAACAGAAAAATGCTGGGAAGGAGGAAGCCCATTCCTCCCCAGTCCTGCCCAGACCACGGAAGAAAGAGGATGTGACCTGCCCTGCTGCAAAAGGTACTGAGCCATGCGGCTAACATAGATAAGGAAAATGTGTTAACATACGTTAAAAGAGCTAATACAAAGTCTGAGCTAATGGGCCAATCAGTTTATAACTTCTGGAGACCTCTGTGTGATTTTCTTTGGGACTTGCCGGCTGTGGGAACTGGGCAGGACAGAAACCCCAACAAGCGGCCCCTCGTGCTACACCTGTGGACCCTTCGGTCAACAATGGGGGCCCCATAAGACTATAATGGAGTAGCGAAACTCCTCCTGCCCGTGTCATAGCCAGGAAATGTTGAAGCACAATGCATTGCTCACACGCTTGTGAAGGTGCTGGTGTGAACACGCCCACTGCATGGCCAGTTGTTTGCACCTCCATGACCATGCCACTGTTTGTGTATTCACCAAACTGTGGTTATTTCCTCATGTTTTTGAGTGGTTTCCTTGTGCTTCCACAAACGTTTCCTGCCTAGCAGGGTACATGTTACACTGACAGCCTTGCGTGTTGTATGTTTACAGCGTGTCTAGATGGCATCATTTTCTCTTGTGCAGATTTAACCTACTGTTACTTTATCCATCATGGTCCTAAGAGCAATAGGCTACATCACAGTTCTAACAGCAACAGGATGCACACCATATAGTCTGTAGGTGCAGGGGACAGTACCACCAGGTCTGTGTAGCTGTTGTCTGTAATTGTTCACAGAACAACACAACTGCCCAGGAGTGCATTTCTCAGTATATACCCTTCAAGTGCATGCATGTGTGTGATGATCAGAAGTGGCCGGTGTTTTAAAAGAGTTTCAGAAATAATAAATGAATACATACTGTCCTATTTATCTTTGTCAGTGTGACATAAAATCACCTGGGGAGGGTAGAGTCTTATTTGAGTAACTGTCTTTATCTGGTTTGTCTTTTCTCCCCAAATTGCTTTTGGCCAAGTGCTTTATCACAGCAACAGAGATCAAATTAGAGCACAGAATCACTTTAAGAAGACAAAGAGAAGAGGCTGGGGAACTACTGGCTCATCCATTAAGAGCACCTATTCTTGCAGAGGACCAGGGTTCAGTTTCGAGCACCCACATGGTTTTACAACCATTCATAGCTCCAGTTCCAACAATCCGGTGCTCATTTCTGACCTCTGAAGGCACCAGGCACACACATAGCGCACAAACATGCAGACAAGGCTCTCATACACACAAAATAAGTAAATAAATCTTGTTTAAAAATTTTAAAAGACTTAAAAAAAGACAAGTGAAATTATACTCAAAAACCAGTCTGAATCACATCGTCCTCACAGAGTTAACCACTAATAATATATATCCTTCATATATTTTCCTATGTGTTCATAGATATATGTAAATACCCCTGCAGTTATTTTTTTGCAGAAATAAAGTCATAATTCATGTGTTGGTTGACCTGTGACTCAGCATAGAATCTCAGAGTGATATCTGTTTTGTATACACAGTAAATGCTTGGTAACTGTTGAGTTTCTGGGCCTTCCCACAAAGCCCACCTCATGCTGAGCCCCAGGACAGGGGTGGGGGTGGTACACACTCTCTGTTAATGTCAGGGTGCTTTGGTGCACTCCAGGTACATGGGAGAAGTATTTAAAGAAAAAAAAAGGCCGTGTTTGCCAACTCTGCCATTGTGAGTGTCACCTTCCCCAGAGCTCTGGGCGTCCCATGTGTAGGTGACAGTCTTTACCCCCAGCTCTCGCTTTCTGTCTCCTCATTCTTCCTGTAGAGTCACAAAACTCCTGAAAGCCCAGAGCATGTAGCCAAGATTTGTTCAAGATCTGAGACAGTCCCAGGCTCCATTCCTTATCGTTCATCTGAAAGGTAGATTTAACCCCTCAAGGTTAAAGTCTTCAAGAGAAGGCTCACATGCCAGGCAGAAAGCCATGTCCCATCCAGGTCCACCACCAGACTACTTCCAAGGGTGGTGTAAAGACCGGGAGTCTGGCTCCCACCCACCACCTGGCTTTACCTGCCCTGCACACACTGGGAAGACAGAGGTGGCAGGCGCTATGATGTCCAAGGCTGCTATGGTGGATGCACTTGGATGAGTGGAAACTTCCCCTCTTCCCCAAATTCAGTCCCTTTCCATGCTGTGGGAAATACTATTTCCACCTTTGCCCTCTACTCTTGCTTATGCCGTGTACCGGCGACCTCTATGCCTACAAAACCCCACCCTCTCCATATGCACAAACACAGCTGCTCCATATGGTGCATGTTATCTCACCCATTGTAAGACCAAAGCCAAACGCCCAAGAAGCCACTGAATAGACAGTGGCACCCGAAAAGCTTGTTGTTTGTCTACAGGAAGCCCGTGTCTCAGGTCCCAGGTAATAACTGGGCATTTTTCAGCTTTTAAATCTGTTTAAGGAAATTGGAACGTGACAGGTCTCCTTTGCACCAAGTTTCAAAACACATTTTTTTTCTTTTGTAGAAAAAATTAACTTCCTGGTTGTGTCACCTGACTTACCCCTAACCACACTGTCTCCTTCTATTGACCACATGCTGCCAAATAACAGATTGGGCCTGCTCATCATTTTTATAAAGAGTTTGCCTTTTCTTCCAGCTCCTTCCTCACACGAGAATTATTAATATTAGACATTAGACAATGCAATTTTAGAAAGAGAAATTGAGTCACTTTAAAAACACATCGGCATATTTTGTTGGATTTTTATTTTTGCTCTTTTCCAGCCTTTTCCTCCTTTCTCCCCTTATGTGCAGCGATGCTCTACAATGCAACCGATGGGCTCCTGAGTCAGTGTAGCTGTTTCTAATTATTGAACATCTAGAAGCCATTCCAGACAGCTGCTTAGCATTGTGTTCCCACCACCAAAACCTGAGAGACAGAATTCTTAGTTACAAACTGCTAAAAATTAAGGGTTGAGAGACAACTTCCATTATAACCTCCTGCTTTCACTCACTTATAATTGTCCAAAAATTGTCCTTTTGCTCCAAATCATGTCATTCTATGCTCTGATTCCACCCCAGGGATGAAATTGCTTGGAAAGTTTGAACAACAGTGGTTGAGCCAGTTTGAAATCAAGCAGCTTGGGGAGAATATCCTTATTCAGCTGAAAAACAAATAGCATGCATCTCTGTCTGTGGACACCCCAAAATAGATGCCCCCTTATTGTGTCTGCCTCCCCCACCCCCACGTGGGTGGTCAGCTTCATCTAGGAAAGAAAGTACCAGTGCCGAGAGTGGAAAGAGTGGTTTCAAGAACTAAGCCAGAGACAATGATAGCATTGGCGATCCTGGGATGTCGGAAGAGGAGGAGGCGGAGGGACTCACACTATGGAGTAGAGTCCTTTCCCTGAACTAGCCATCCTGTCTGTAATAGCGTGCTACGGTTAAAACGATGTGAGGGAACAAGAGACATTTCCGAGTTTGACTGTGGATTTGCCCATGACCCTGAATAGCCATGATTGAGTTAAATAACATTTTGAACTTTGCGCAATGAGAATAGTGACAGTCCCCACTTCCCAGAAGGCCTTTGGGGATAAACGGAGGGGGTGCCTGCATAACGCTAGTCCCCGTGGATGCATTGTCTACTGTACTGGACATCTTGGCTCCTCGTCTTCCAGATCATTCCTGTCTGTGCTGGTGACCACATTTGTGTTTCACTTTCAGGAGGCCAGTCTCTCCCCACCCCAGCCACAGGATTGAGTGTTCCATCCCCACAGGTGTGGTTGGGATCCAGGCAGCCTGATCTGTGATATCTGTGAGCAGGTTCCTGCCAGAACTCAGGCATCTCTTCTCTCTTCCGGCAGGGGTGAATGGCCCCATGATGTCAGCTCAGAGCTTGTGGTAGTTGACAGGACTGTCCCTAACAGAGACAAAGCAGACCCAAGAGGTGGCAAAATTCTGAAGGTGCTCGCTCTAGTGTGGGTTCCGCCTTTGAAATGGGTGCTTTTATAAGGCGGTGTGTTCTCCTTTTGGCTTGAGCCAAAGATGAATCTCTGCCAGCCTGCACAGCTCCTTTCCAAACACCAGCTCAAAGCCGAAAGTGTTCCACTCTGATGCAGAAAGTCAGGGCATGATGGGAGGGCACAGATTCCCCACCTCTCACCTGTGTTCTCTGGGTCTCTAGGACCTTAGCCTGGCATGTTAGCTCAGTAGGGAGTGTACAATAGCCACTGAAGACCCAGCATGCTGGGTGTCTTCGGCTCGAAGGAGAGAGAGCACAGGTTGGTCTTTAAGTTTTAGGGAGGGGGCTGTGAGTAAGGAACTTGCGCCAAGCAGAACTGTAGAGGCTGATTTTGAAATCTGATTGCACTACTTGCTCCATGACCGCGAGAAACTGTCTCAGCTTCTCTGAACCTTGTTCTTGTCGACTATGCTAGGAAGCTACCGAAATAAGCTAATGAGAATAACAGTTACATTTTTTTTTCCTACTCTCACATCCCCATGTGAATGCAAAGTTGATGGACCAGAAGCCTGCTGGTATCTTTGCTCAGTCTTCTACCTTGTAGAAGAGAGATGACTCATCTTGTTGGTGGCATGGGGAGAGGAACCATCCACTCCTGTGGCCAGGCAGATGAGCGGAGGTCACGAGTGCTGTGGGACCTGTGCATGCGCCAGCTTAATAAGTTGGAGATTCTGGAACCCACAGGATAGATCCTTGCCAGGGTCACACCTGCCCCAGAGGCATCACGAGAGCACCACGGAACATGACGGGAGCACCCATCCTCTGGATTCTTCACCAGGGAAGCCTTGCCATCAGGTCAGCCTGCCTTGGTCCCTGGGCATGTCTAAATCCAGAAAGAAAGAGGCCCAAAGGCCTGTTATGATCTCCAGCCTCAGATGACACTTAGATCTCTCATTACCAGGGCTCCCGAGTCTGTTGTTGTATTAATGAGAAAATGACTATGGGACATTGGAATTAGATGACTTCTCTCTAAGACTCCACATCATAACAGAAGATTGAGCTCAAGCTGGTCGATGGTATTGGGCTGGGAGAAACTGCATGCAACATCTATTGCTTTGGGAGATATGATCTAGAGCCTGATGGAGGAGCCTCTGGCAATCACTGAGAAAAAGTGGAACAAACACCACAGAACAACAGCATAGTCTTTTTCTTTTCAAATTCTTGTTTATGTGCATGTGTCTATGTGAGTGGACACCACTTGCCTGCAGGTGCCGGTGGAAGCCAGAAGAGGGTGTGGGATCCCCTGAAGCTGGGGAGTTGCTTGATATGGGTGCTGGGAACTAAACTAAAATCTTCTGCAAAAGCAACAAGCTCTTAACTGCTGAGCCCTCTCCCCAGCCACAAATGGGAGTCTTTTTAAAAAAGGACTTTTGATGCAATATATTTTGGTCATATTATTTCCTTTTCCCCCAACTCCTCCCATATCCTTCTCACCTCCCTTCCCATCCATCCAACTTCTCTCTCTCTCTCTCTCTCTCTCTCTCTCTCTCTCTCTCTCGATAAGAAAGACAAAGAAAAATCAAAACAGAAAAAAAATATATTCACTAAGACACACACACACAAAATGGAGTCCATTTTGTATTGACCAACTATTCCTGGTCATGGAACCTTTCCTGGAACTCAATCCAAGGATGTACCCAATGACCCTCCATTGGAGAAAACTGATTCTCCCTTTCCCAGCAGGTATTAACTGCAAATAGCTTCCTGGTTAGGACTGGGACTTTGTTCCACTTCCTCTTCTCAGTGCTGGGATTCTGTCTGGTCTGAACCTGTGCAGGTCTTGTGTGCTGTCGCAGTCTCTGTGAGTTCATATGTGCGTCAGTCCTATTGTACCTGGAAGATGATGCTTCCTCGGAGTCATCCATCACCTCTGACTCTTAACGATCTTTTTGCTTCCTCTTCTCCATAGATCCCTAAGCCTGGAGGGGAGGGGTTTGACAAAGGCATCCCATTGATGGCTGAGTGTGGCAAAGACTTAAAGTGCCAGAGAGTAAGGGATCAAGTGAACCCCTGAAATTTCATTCCCATGGTGTGTTAGTTTGAAGGAGAATACCCCCACAGGCTCATATATTTGGATGCTTAGTCCCTAACTGGTGAACTGTTTTAGAATTAGGAGGAATGGCCTTGTTGAAGGAGATATGGCCTTGTTAGAAGAGACATGTCACTGCCCATGGACTTCAAAAGCCCATGCCAGGCTCAGTGTCTCTCTCCCCCTCTGCCTGCTGCCTCCTGATTGGGATATAAAGCTCTCAGCTACTGCTCAAGAGCCATGCCTGTCTACTTCCCACCATGATGGTCATGAACTAACTCTCTAAAACTGTAAGCAAGCCCCTAGTTAAATGCTTTCTTTTATAAGAGTTGCCTTGGTCATGGTGTCTTTTCACAGAAATAGAACAATAACTAAGACGTGTAGTTTTTGGGGACAGGGAGGCCATAAGCAATGCTTTGACAGGCCCTATGACTGGTGAAGGCTACAAGGCTACATCCTGTGTTGTAGGAGGAGTGGGCCTGCTTTTCCGTCTCGGCCACCTGACTCCCAGCCGCTGGCTAGCTTACACCTGAAATAACTACACAGAAGTTGTATTAATTAAATTACTGCCTGGCCCATTATATCTAGCCTCTTCTTGGACAACTCTCACATCTTGATCTAACCCATTTCTACTAATCTGTGTTTACCATGAGGTCGAGGCTTACCGGGAAAGATTCAGCATGTCTGACTGTGGCGACTCCAGACTCCATGGCGGCTCTCTCTTCCTGCCTTCTTTCTCCCAGCATTCAGTTCTCTCCCCCACCCCCTGCCTATCTAAGTTCTGCCCTATCAAAAGGCCAAGGCAGTTCTTTATTCAACCAATGAAAGCAACACAAATACAGAAGGCCCTCCTACATCACTCCTGCCTCTAGGTCCCATCTCACTGGCTCTCCAATGGATTTAGGTTAGGTCTGGGAAGTCTCTAGAGTCTCCTTCCTAAAGAAAAAAATCCCACTCATGAGGGCAGAGTCCTCTTAAAGGCCTCAGGCAACCCCAAAACCCCATATCTGAATCCAGCACTGTAGAAGTCAGGAAATCAACATAGAGATCATTGAGGGTAGTCAGTGAGGCTATTCAGTGATTCAGGTATATGTCATATACTTACCCAGATAAGAAAATAGTTGCTGGATAGCTCAATCAGTAGGGTGCTTGCCTTGCAAGCAGAAGGATCTATGTTCAATTTCTGGGACCCACAGAAAAGAAGGCATGCTTAGTGGCACACGCTTGTAATCCCAGTTGTGGAAAATAGAAGGCAGCTGGGATTTGGGGACTTGCTAGACAGTCATCTTACCCTACTTTTAAGAAATCCTGTCTCAAAAAAAAAATAGACTGTACCTGAGGAATGATACCTGAGGTTGTCCTCTGGGTTGCATAGGCATGTACCCCACACACAACATATACACACAGACACAGGTATGTGAGCAGAGAAGAGTGTGGTGTGTGGTTCCAGGCCATGTGTAATTCTTTAATCTGTTCAGGATAAGCAACCAAGAAGAAATGGGAATGGTGGCAAGGAGACAAAAGGAACTCAATGCTTCTGTATAACTCACGGAAAGACACATCAGAGAAATGCAATTTTACATGTTGCACACTGACAAAACTGGGTATTTGAATTACAATCAGTGCAAAGGAGGCTGTGTATAAATGAGGCCTGGAGATGTAGACATGTGTACATGTGTTAGGTATGTGTTTACATATTTGACACACTGTCTTAGTCACTGTTCTTTTGCTGTGCAAAGACTCATGACCACTGCAACTCTTATAAAGGAAAACATTTAATTGGGGCTGGCTTATAGTTTCAGAGGGGGAGTTCCTGATCATCATGGCAGGGAGCATGATGGGCACACAGTCAGGCATGGTGCTGGAAAAGCAGTTGAGATCTTTACATCCTGTTCTGCAGGATCAGGCCTGGCGTGGATAGATCTCAAAGCCCACTCACAATAACACACCTCCTCCAACAAGAGCACGCCCCCTAATCCTTCTCAAACAGTTCATCAGCTGGAGACTAAGTGTGCAAGTATATGAACCCATGGGGCCATTTGTAAGCATTACAGTTTGGATGGAAAGGTACCCTGGCAGTCGGGAGTCAAGGAATACCACAAAGTCACTGTGGGAGCTTACAGCCCTGGTCCAGGGAAAGGTTCCCAATGCAAGTGTAACAACTCTGCTCCTGCAGCGGAGGGTTTCCCCAGCGAAGTCGATACAGCTCTGCTCTGTTCTGCTCTGCTCCAGAGAAGTGTTATGGCTCTGCTCCACTCCCCTCTGTTAGAGCTGGGCAAGAATGTCACACCACACAACAAACCTAACTCATGAGATTTATTGGGAAGGAAGAATCCAGGAGGGTGGCTGCCTCTAGGGTGAGAAGCAGCAGCAAACTGAACAGGGTACAGAGCTTATATAGGGTTTCTTGGTGCACGGCGGGGACCTTCCAGGGTGGTTTGGGGTTGATGGATTTTTGTGCTCTAATTCTGGGACAAGCCCAGGGTTTGGTGGGATTTTGAGCCCTGGTCTTGAGGTCAAGTCAGGGGCAAGGTGTTTTTCCTGACCCAGGTCTTGGGTCTAGTCAGGGGCAGGGCGTTTTTCCCTTGGCACTTTCCACCCCACATCATTCTCAATAAAACTACCACCCACAGAGAAGAAGTGTTTGGAGCACAGTAACAGAGGTCATTGTGAAGCAGAATGTGTGGCTGTAAGCAAGGCCTGCTTCTTCCTGTGTGTCCCAAAGGAAAATCCATACAGCAAAGGAAGTTTCTGGCAAGAATACCTACAAAGGCGAGTACTGCAGGCCATCTACACATCTGCAGGAATACTATGCGACCATGAAACAAATCAGCTGGTGCTACATACCACACCATTGACAGAGGTCAAGGTGCAGAACTGAGTTAAACAAAACCTCACTCGAGACAGAGGGCAAACTGTGTACACATTTAAAAACATGAAGTGGTAATAAGTGATGTCTATGCAAGTCATATGTAGATATAAACATGTGTAATGTACACTTTCAAGGGCTCACAAAAAAAAAGAAATGAATACCCGAAGGAGATTTAAATATGAAGCAGGTGAGGAGGAAAGAGAAGAGGCAGCTTAAGTATTCTGTGCGATCAACAGGGATTCTCAGCCTTCCTGAAGCTGTGACTCTTTAATACAGTTCCCCATGTGGTGGTGACCCCTAACCATACAATTATCTCATTTCTAGTCCATAATTGTAATTTTGCTACTGTTATGAATTGTAATGTGAATATTTGATACGCAGGATATCTGATATGTGATCCCCAAGAGGGGTTATGGCCCACTGTTGAGCGTCAGTGAACTAGAAGGATGAATTCAGTTCTAGTCTCCTGGGGTTAGCCAACACTGTCATGCATATGGAGGCCTAAAGGCTGACTGGCCAGTGATGCTTCGGGATCTGCCACAGCTTGCTCAGTGCTGGGATTCTAAGTGCAGACCACAGCATCCTGATTTTGCTTTTATATGGGTTCTGGGGATCGAACTCAGGTCCTCATGATAGCCAAGCAAACATTTTACTGATTGGGCTAACTCCCTAGCTCTGGGTGGCACCTTTAGAGCTGTGCCATCTAAAACCACTGAAACCAGAACATGTGTTAAATAATCTTGTTTAATCTGGGTGTTTTATCCTTCAGATTCTGTGCTAAGAAATGGGATCTTTCTGCTTTCTCCAAGGTTGGGTGTGGTCCCTTGTTTCCAAGTGAGGTTATGGAATACAAACTCTGGCAGACATTATTGACTCACTAAGGTGAAGAGGTTTAGGGGGGTGATTTGATCATAATTTTGTATCATATAGTACAGGACTCTGAAGCCTTGTGGCATCCCAGGACCTGCTCAAGGTGTCATAATGGGCTGCCCCACGACTGCCCTTTCTTCTGGTCTCTCCTCTTCCCACCAGAACTCTGACCTTTGCTACCTGTTAGGTGCACTACAAAGCGAATCCAGCTTCCTTGAAATTCCTGCATCTGGCTCCTCAGATATGGGAAGTACTGGTCCCAGCACTTTTATACTCTCATGGCTTTGGTTAAAGTGAGAGAGGAGCAAAAGAAAACTGGATTCCCATTCAAAATTCATTTGGCTACTCCCAAGTCCCCTGTTCTGGGAACAGCTCTGACTGTCAGTGACAATGGAAACATTTCTGTCATAGTGGAATTGGGTCGTGAAGAGCCAGCCAGCCCTACATATGAAGCACTGGTGGTTGGACAGGTGTAGTCCCTGTCTCCTTGAGCAGCCGAGAAAGGAGTCACTCTCTCCAACCTGCACTCGTATTCCTGTGCCTCTCCATGCTTTCACCTTGACTCCTCTTTGAGACCCATTTCCTCGGAATCTGAAACAAATTTTCCACCGAATGACACAGGTTTCAGGAACTTCTGGCCAGGGTTGGATGCTCTCCCAGGCTTTGGAAGATGCTTTTCCAGATAGGCGCGACTAATACCGTGAGCTAGCAGCAGAGGGAGCCCGTGCCTAACCATCTCCACGCCGCAGCACCCAGCCAAGGGTGGGTGAGATCCTGGCTGCGCTGCAGCTGCACAGCCCAAGGAGTTTCCCCAGTGGGGACTCTGGGCCCAGGGCCAGTTCCGCTGTGGTCTGTGGTCAGAGATGGCTGTGTGCTCCGAAACCTCCACGGAAGACATTTCCATGGAGTTTTCCAGGAGGATGAGAGCGGCTCTCTTCTGGCTAGAAAAGTGTTCGGGGCCCCAGGTTTCTTCCCAAGCTGGCAGAGGCCCTCCCCCTCTCCATAGACTTTTCTGGGCACCTTAGGAAAAAGGGAACAATTTAAGCTGCCCTTCCACGACCCTCTTAGCCCCTCTGAGTGACGCCCTAAATTAATCCTATAACAGGCCTGACTCTTTCTCCAAGCGGGATGACACTATAGTCTAAAACTTTAGGTCAGTTCAAGCGAGGACTGAAGCCGAGCCGGCTGTTAGAAACACAGTGGTAAGGGCATGATCACTCAGAGAAGAGAGCTGATGTTTGGAAACAGTCAGCTCCTACTCAATCCCAAGTGCATTAAATACGGTAGGAAAGAACACGGTAGGAATACGGAAGGGCCACCGTGGTGCTGGTGGAGGCTGGGTAGATGGAAATGCTATGAGAAATCTGGGTCACGCGGAGTTACTGTGGTTATCAGATGAGTTTTTAGTATAGTATCATGAGATCACTTTTCTTAGGGGGCCTCTAAACCGCCTTTAAAGACAAAAGTCTAAAAGAGGACTAACCAAAGAAAATACTCTGGGGCTGAAAGTACTGAATATGGTGGCTTTGTCCAAGTTCCACGTTTATTTAAGAAGTGCTCTTCCTTTTCATGCTGTATGTGCTCCTTGCATCTACTAACGCCTCAATCTGAAGATCCTTCTCAGTCATAGAGGTTTGAAGATCAACATCTGCAGTGGGAGTAGCCACGCCCCTCATCCTGAGGTCCATGCCTCCGTCCTTAGGTCAACGCCCCTCATCCTGAGGTCCACGCCTCCATCCTTAGGTCAACGCCCCTCATCCTGAGGTCCACGCCTCCGTCCTTAGGTCAACGCCCCTCATCCTGAGGTTCATGTGTGTCCTGGGACCAATACTGACCTCAGGAATTTTTGTTTCTTTATATTTAGAATGAACAGATGTCTCATAGGTACATACTTATTTTTAAACATTTTAAATGCTTTTTTTAATTTTTTAAAAAATATCAAGCAAAAACATTTTTTTGAAACCTATATAATCATAGTTCCCTGCCTACATCTCCAAGGCCAGATTATAATCCCAGGTTTTTATGTGCATTGTAAACTTAAATGCTATAGACAAATCATTCTTTCTTTTAGGAGTTGGAAGTAGGGTGTGTGTGTGTGTGTGTGTGTGTGTGTATGTGTGTTATGTGAATGAGTATGTGTGGGTGCACTTACCCACATGTGATATGTGAAAGCCAGAAGTATCTTTCTTTATCACAATTTACCCTTTTATATTGTCATTCTGTGTGTGTGTGCGTGTGTGTGCATTTGTGTGTGTGTGTATGTGTGTGGGTCTCTGTGTGTTTCTCTGTCTCCCTCTCTCTCTGACTCTGTGTGTGTGTGTGTGTATGTGTGTGTCTCTGTTTCTCTCACAGCCACCCTCCCCCACCATGAGAAAGGGTCTCTTACTGAACCTAGAGTTTGTCTGGCCAGCCCATGAGCCCCTGGGATCCACTGCCACCTTCTGGGATTTATCATCTATCTAGGGCTGTGAGAGAATAAAGAATGGACAGACACATAGGAGCACATACTGCAAAGCTGGGATCCAGTGGGCTGTGCTTGCTCTGATGGAAAACCAGCAGAAAGCACCCCAGAAACTCAACATGTTTCCATTATACATCTGAATCAAGGAGCTGGTTTGTACACAGCTGGATAAGAAGGTGGGCCCATGGCGTCCAGCTGAACAAGGAGGAAGGTTTAAACTGGAGAGGAAGCTGTGGTTAGCCATTTCCTCACACCGCCAGCATTTACACTGGGACGAGAGGAAGGCTTGGCTGGCTCCCTGAGCCTGACCTGGGGAAGGCTTTGCCAGTTCCCATGGATCTGAGATATCGGGGTCCTTGACATAGCTGTGCTCATGTCAACAATATACATTTGGTCAGGGTTTCATCTGCGCTCCACAATCCACCCTTACATACCCCTCACCATGTTGGGGTCCAGATGCAAGCTGCCGTGCCAGGCTTCTGTGTGGGTGCTAGGGAACTAAAGTCAGGTCTCCAGGTCTTCATGTTTGTGCAATGAGCTCTTTATCCACCAAGCCACCTCCTGTCATTTCAGCCCTAGATATGTAATTTTTTATTAGCTTTGATCTTAATGTTTTCTGTCTGTCTTGTGTATGAATTCCCCTTAGGCAAAGAACCTGCCTGAATTTATTCATTCGCTGCTCACCATGACCCTGGAAAGTAACTTGACTGCAAACAGTAGTTCTCCACCTCCTGGCCTGGCAATGGGATTGCTCCACTTGCCATGGAATGCCTTCTGTTAAGAATGAAACCAGAGGTACCAACTGAAAGGTCTCTGCACCACGATCTTAAGCCTCTTTGCCGACACAGCCAATCAACCCGAGCTGACTTAAGAATTAAAAGTCGGGGCTGGAGAGATGGTTCAAAAGCTAAGGGTGCTGGCTGCTCTTCCAGAGGACCTAGGTTCAGTTCCCAGCACCCACATGGCAGCCCACAACTATCTGTAACTCTGGTCCCAGGAGATCCTTCTCACAGACAAACAGGCAGGAGAGACACCAATGCACATAAAATAAAACTTATAAATCATTCAAAGTTCAGGTTTAAGGAGTGAAACACTCCGGGATGGCCTCCCAGCCCCCACAGAGGAGATGAGGAGAAGGTACCCGAGAACCCCATGGCCTTTCCTGAGGTCATTTAAATTCCCTGCCATTCCGTGGGCTTTCTGATACTGGGCAGGGTTTGGAGTGAGGAGGGGCTGGGAAGAGGGAGTTGAGGTGGCGTTCCACCCGAACACCTACTGTGGAAAAAAAATTATTGAATGCCAACTTTGAACTGGGTGCTAGGCTCTAAGCTGTTGTGGAAACAGTTCAATCAGACATGATCTCTGCTCAAGGGGTTTGCAAGTAAAGTTAATAGGATATTAACTTAATATACCTAATATAGCACAGTATGAAATGTGTTCAGATGGGGACACAAAATAATGTGCAAAACTGCAGAGATAGAGAGATGAGGAAGGCTTGCATAGAGAGGTGGTGGTGGCCAACCTCAAAGGGTGAGTGGGGCTGGGACAGGAACACTGGAAAAGAATCTTGTCAGGCAGAGAAGAAAGGCAAACACAGAGGCAGCAGCTGATTGGTGGAAGAGCTAGCCTGGCTGGAATGAGTGTGCTGTAGATACGTAAAGAAGAAGAAAATTTGTCAGGTGGTGGTAGCACCTTTGATCCGGGCACTCAGGAGGCAGAGGCAGGAGGATCTCTGAGTTCAAGGCCAGCCTGGTCTACAGAGTGAGTTCCAGCACAGTCAGGGATACTTGGTCTTGAAAAACAAACAAAACAAAACAGAAAAAGAGGAGGAGGAGAGAGACATCCATGTACATCTCGACTGCCTTTGCCCTTCTCTCTGAGGCAAAACTAAGTCACTGATGTATTAGACAGAAGACCTCAGACAGGCTCCCTCGGCTCCCTCAAGTGGGGAGCAGAAAAGAAATTACTGAGGCTAAAGGTGTGGATACCCTAAGAAGGCCAACTCAAGATGGTGGCTGCCTGGGGCCCTGGTATTTACTGGAACAACTGGCATTGTGAGGCATCCAAAGTTCATAGATTGTTGGGGTCCCTACAGATGTCACAGCTGACAGGGACACAATCGTGCAAGGCAAAGAATAAAACTCAGGTCAGGACCACTTTAGCAGATGTTGGGTCAAAAACTTCCAGAATCTGACCAAGTGGTTAATTTTCCTTACATATTTAAAAACAGTAAAACTTTGGGAAAAGATTTTCACGTGACAGTTATCACAACAGTGCTTTAGACATGGCTATGTAGGAACTCCCTTGAGAAGCACATCTCTTTAGCAGAGTGCCTGTGACCTTTACTATAGAATGGGTTCTTCTTCACAGAGACAGCATGCTCAGGGGAAGGATTTGTAGTAAGCATAAAGATGGGTTCCGTTAATTGAGAATGCAAAGGACATAGAACCTCTTTGATAAGGATGGGTTCTACTCACTGAAAGACAAAGCTCAGGATTAGAACCTAAGCAATGTTCAGGATATTGGGGGTGTTCAGGTGAAGGCTGGCTCCATAGACTAACAGAGGATCACCAGGTTGTTAGACAACATCCACTCCAGCCTTCAGGGTGACTAGGCATTAGTCATTTTCTTCCCTTGAAGAAAAAAAAAAGCCTGCATGTTTTACAGTTCTGGCTTTTCTAATTCTTTCTGTAATTGTGCCTCCTACACATAGACAATGAATTGGAAAAGGCTTTATTATTATGTTTTTCAACTTTGGACAAACTACTATGCTCCTTCACCTTGCCTGTTGACAGTACCTAGGATGATGCTCAAAATAGCTCCTATTATTCACTGAAGTGCCCAGTCCCATCCAAAGTTAGTGGTCCATTCCCCTGCTCTTCTCCCACTCTCATTACCATCGTTTTTCTTTCGGGTCTTCTTTTCCTCTGTCCACTAGAGAACTGAGCATTTGAGGAAGTGAGCTAAATTCACTAAGTGTTTTAGGAAGTGAACTACATTCACTGAGCATTTGAGGACGTGAGCTACGTTCATTGAGCCTTTGAGGAAGTGAGCTACATTCATTTCCTGCTCTGAGAAGAGCAACTTTAAAGAGAAAGGTTTATTTGGCTACAATTTAGGTTGCAGTTTATCATTGTGGGGAAGTCACGATAGGAACTTGAAGGAACCAGTCATATGGCAGTCAAGAACAGAGAGAAAGCCAGGCAGTGGTGGTGCGTGTCTTTAATCCCAGCACTTGGGAGGCAGAGGCAGTGGATCTCTGTGAGTTCGAGGCTAACCTGGTCTACAAAGTGAGTTCCAGGACAGCCAAGGCTGTTACACAGAGAAACATTGACTCCAAAAACCAAAGGAGCTGGGGGCGGGGGGGGGGAGAGGCAGGAGGGAATGCATGCATGTCTACTACTCAACTCACCTGATGTGGGATTCCCCTCTATATGCTGTGAATACCATTGGTGAATAAAGAAACTGCTTTGGCCTGTTAATAGGGCAGAACTTAGGTAGGCAGGGGGAGGGGGGAACTAAACTGAATGCTGGGAGAAAGAAGGGTGGAGTCAGAGAGACGCCATGTAGCCCCGCTGGAGACAGATGCTAGGAACTTTACCCGGTGAGCCACAGCCATGTGGGCGATACACAGATTATAGAAATGGGTTAAATTAATATGTAAGTGTTAGCCAATAAGAAGCTAGAGCTAATGGGCCAAGTAGTGTTTTAAATAATATAGTTCCTGTGTGATTATTTTGGGGTTGAGCAGTTGGGAACCAACACGCGGCCTGACACAACACTCACCTCTATTTTTTCTTTCTTTCTTTTTTTCCTTTTTATTTTTTTGAGATAGTGTTTCTCTGTGTAACTTTGGAGCCTGTCCTGGAATTTGCTCCATAGACCAGGCTGGCCTCAAACAGATCCACCTGCCTCTGCCTCCCGAGTGCTGGGATAAAAGGCGTGCACCACCACCTCCCAGCCACCTTCTCTACTATTACACACTTCAGGACCCTACCACAGGGAATGGTGCTGCTCACAGTGGGCTAGATCTTCCCGTATCAGTTAGCGTAAGACAGTCTCCCCCACAGCCATGCCTACAGACCAACCTGACCCAGACAATCCCTACTGAGACTCTTCCTAGGGGATTCTAGATGTATCAAGTTGGCAATCAAAGAAAACATCACAAAAGAGAAGACAAGAAACAGATTCAAGTATTTGGACAGGTGACAATTTGTTCGGGAAGCCTCCAAAGACCTCTGCATCACACAGAGGTTAGACAACAGCTGATCCATTTATACTGGTGGGATATGCAATGCTTTCCTCTTTCCTAACCCTAAGGTCAAATTCAAGATGGAACTCTGTCTTTAGAGGCCTCAAGAAACGCATCAGTCTCTATGTTCATAATTGCCCAATCCCTCTCAAGCATTTCTGGCTCCCTGCTGTGCGCTTGGGGGGTCTGTGTTCCTGCTGCTTAGTGGTAGCTAGCCAGGAAGGTCAGACCCCAGCCTCCTGCTGCTGCACAGGCAGGCAATCATTGAACAAGTCTTCGTGTTCTCTCATTTGGATTGGGATACACCTCTTTTTTGCATCCTCACCCCCAAAAGAAGCAGGAGTAAAACCCTAACACTCCTCCCCAAATAGCCCCCATTTCCTTTTCCATATCTGTGAATACAGGCTTGAGAAGGGTTAAAAGAGGAGGAGGAGGGAGAGGAGGAGGGAAAGAAGGAGGGAGAGGAGGGGGGAGAAAGGAAAGAGGAGCTAAGCTATCTCTAAAGGATGCCTTCTCCTTCTTCCCAGCAGCAGCCTCCAGCCCAGCTCAGCTCCTAACCCAGCCCTCGACCACAGAGCCAGTGCTAGCCTATATCCTGGCCCCCATCCTCCACATCCCAGAGAGCCTCGCAGCTGCACAATAAAACACCGCACACTCCAAGAAGTGCCAACATCTTATTTATTATTTTCTGTTCCATTTATTTGCTGTTCCATGGCAAGTGAAAAAATAATTTAAACCAATTATATGTACAGAGGCTTGGTTACTCTTCCCAAGAACTTCCAGAAAGACCTCAGCCTCTTAGATAGCAAAGAAGGGTCACCTTTAACGTTCATACAAAACTCCACCTAGAAAAGTCTCATGTGTAGAAAGGTTGTCGTTATTACAAGCATCACATTTTGGGAACAGGAAGGGAGGCCAGAGTGGGAGGCGGGGGACAGTGTGCAGGGTAGGGCTCCACACACATCAGCCCAGCAGTCGGTCACCCTGGGTGGGGAAGCTGAAGTTGAGGAGGCTCAGGTGATCTGCAGTGGGGTCTCCAACATCTCCATGAGGAAGGTGTCAATGGGGGTGTCCCCAATGAGCTTGAAGAAGAAGAGGTGCTCCAGGCATTTCAAGCCGATGGAGCGCAGAGCTGGGAGGCGCAGCAGCAGCTTGGCAAACCTGAAGGGAAGCCAAGGGGCATTGTGACTAAGGAATGGCAAGAGGCACCCGCACCTGGCTGTGGTGATAGAGACTGTCTGACGGGTTTCCACCAAGCTGCCATAGAGATGTCTAGAAGCAGAGATGACGGAGTTGGAGGATTGCAACCCAAAGGGCTTCTACGAACTTCAGAAACCAGCTAGACGGCTGGTTCATGTTAAAAGAAGAACCAGGATCCCACAGCACGTTGGTAGTCTTGAGTTGGATGACATGTTTCAAAACAGCCCTCAGCACCACATTGATCATGGAGCTGTGCGGCTGACGTTGCCCGCCTTGCCAGCCATTTCCCTGCGTTCCAAGATTAGTGTGAGCCCTTGGAACCGGGCATGGCACAAGAGGTGTGCTGTTCTTGGGACAGCTATCACCACTAGATGAACACATGTTCGCACATGTCACATACCAGGCATGACCACAGACACTGCCCTGCTCCCAGGAGACCTCGCTTTTCCTCACAGTCTAGCTGGTTTTAGGCTGTGTGATCTTGATCTGCTTCCAAAACCATGTTTGAGCTTTCAATTGACCAGTCACTACTAATTTATATGACCAGCTTCCTCCTCTGAGCTTTTTGGCCAGGTTGGGATGTGGGAGGGAGAGACTATTAGTTGGCCTCTGAGGAGCCAGTCTGTTTGGGAAATAGGTGATCACATACATTGATCTCACATGCTCACACACCCGAGTTCCACATATGTGCCAGTCCCACTACTCTCACACATGCACACAGACCTTCCATCCACTCTCACCCGCCCCACATTGCGTTTTGAGTATGAAATGTCTCCCATAGGCTCATGTATTTAACCTGTTGGTTCCTAACTGGCAGCACTATGTAGAAAGGTTGTGGAACTTTTAGGACGGGGAGTCACAAGGGGAGGGGGTGGGTAAGAGGGGGCGTATAGCTTGGCCCTGTTTCATGTTTGCTCTCTGCAACCTGAGTGTGGTACAATGTAACAAGCTTCCTCCTGCTCCTGCCAGCAGGCTTCTCTGCCTACCTAGTCTACTCCAGCATGATAGACAGTATCTCTCAGGAACTTACTAAGCCAAGAAAAGTCCTTTTCCCAGAGCATTTTATCACAGCAACAAGAAAAGACACCCTCCAGCATGGACTTGTGCATACCCTCACTTACACGTGCACACTTACATACATACACGTGCATACACACATCACATAGGCATATGCACACTCGGGCTGCCATGCATGCACAATCTCACATACATGTGTGTACAAACATCCTTCCTCTCTCATGCACACACGCTTTAACATTTGCCCATACATTCTATAATGGGAATATTTACTGTGAGTCCAGGGAAGGGCGGAAGCGGCATGGGAAGAGTTTGTGTGGCATCTGCACCGTCCATTTCGTCCCTTGATTTGAAGCGTTCTTGGATTGGATTATGTGACTTGAATTTTTCATTTCAAGGAGAAGTTTTGAATTGGAGTTTTGGTGTCCCTTGGAAATGTGCATACTTCTATAATCCTCACATGATATTTAAAACCACAGCACCGAGGCTGAGGAAATAGTTCTGCCAGTAAATCCCTTGCTGTATAAGCTCAAAGACCTGACTTTGATACCCAGTACTCACATAAAAAAGGACCCTGTCTCAAAAACGAAAAAGATTGGCTTCTGGCTTCTACATGCACATGTGTGCACATCTGGATACAAAGACACATGACATGAACATACACCCAAATAAGACAAAAATAATCAATATAAGAAAAACAAATTGGCACCATCTGAAAAACATCAGGAAAAGCAGGGATCACTCTTTGCTACATAAAAAAAATTCAAGAAATATGCCGCTGTCAACACAAACTTCAGAACTCTTGATGATAAAACACCAGTGTCCCCTGCAGCAAAGGGAAGGTGTGTCAAGAAGGAGGCTGCCCTCCTACTCAACTCCCCTGACAAAAAAACTTGCCTTTAAAGTGCAAGGCTAGACTGAGATTAGGCCTGGCATCCTGTAGGGCTGTCGTTATTCTCCCAGTCACTGCTGGGTCTGGGAACTAAGGCCTGAGCTCACAGAATGCACCCATGCATTGACAGATGCAGTCACTGCATCCTGGCTGGTATGTCAGCAGCAAGGTAGCCTTTGAAGGTGCTTCTTGTGTGTGCATGATGTGTGTAAGTTCTGCACTCTGCTGTGGTTTCTGCTTCCAACTTTCCCAAAGACCTTGAGCCCCGTGAGGTGCACTGCCCGATCCTGTCCACAAAGTGGCAGCACTCCGCCACAGTGACAAGTGCCCTTGGCCGGGAAGTGCCAGCAAGTCAGAAGTCAGAGGTGACCAGCCTGTGTCAGGTTAGTTACCTGCCTAACAAGCCAAGTGACTCCCCTTGTGCACTTGCCAAACCACCTATGAGCCCAGACAGATGTCACCCCTTGTCCAAGGTACACTGGACAAGCCCAAGACACACAGGGGGCACAGCCTCTAACCCTTTCCCGAACTCCCAGTTGAAACTCGGCTTCTCTCTTAGCATGCAGAACAGTGATTCTCAACCTGCTGGTCGCAACCCCTACATATCTGATAATTACACTACGATTAATAACAGTAGCAATGAAGTGATTTCATGGTTGGGGAGGGGGGGTCACCACAACATGAAGAACTGTCGCTAAAGGTTCACAGCATTAGGAAGGTTGAGAACCGCTGGCCTAGAGGTAGCCAGGCCCTTGGCAGTCTCTTCCAAGAAAAACACCAGTTCTGAAATTTTTAAAGTGATATCTAGAAACAACTTAGATGCCAACCACAGGGCAATGACTAAGCAACTGAAAATATAATCACATTGCAAAACTATGTCAAAACTATGAAAAGTATTTTTTCTTTCAATAATCTGAAAAAAAATCCCTAGAATGGCCAAAGGAGGAAACCAAGGCGATGAAAGACACAGTCTCACATCTGTAGATACAACTTCTATGCACGGACACATGGAACCACATGGACACTGGGACAAGGCAAACCCAGAATATTTACAATAGATTTTTATTACCTGATTCTAACAACTACTTCCTCTAATGAAGTAGACATTGCTGTTTTAATTGGGAAGAAAGAGAATCAGGTTATTCTGGGATGTGCTTTTGTTCTTAATGATTAATAGCAGGACCCAGAATTAGTTCCAGAAAAAGAACAGCTTGGAGCAGCAGGTCTAGTAGTATCTGGGGCTGGAAGCTTTGGTGTGTGTTGGGGGTATACACTTAATCCTAAAGACAAAACTAATGCGGTCTCATGCAGTCTTCTGTTTCACTTGTTTTCTATGTGATGAGGATCACAGTTTCCCATTTTAATCATTAGCAGAAAGGGAAAATTCTTTGCTTACCATGCTTTGTAGGAAACATTTAAAAGGTTCGCCTAGACTGAATAATAATGCTCCAGAGAGTGGAGCGAGGTCACATAGGTGCATGCCCAGGACCAACAGCTTTTGGAGCCTGTGCTCTGTACTGCATGACAGTCACTGCGGGGCAGAGACTGTGAGAGCAACGCTGTCACTTCACAGAGACTAGGGTTCATATCTCACCTCCACTAGTGACCAGTTTTGCGATTTCAATTATGTGACATGTCCTTTCTGAGTCTGTTATTTGGTAGAAAGGAGATCACATTCCCATATCAATCCATTTCTTTCCTTGTTCACCTAATATTTAAGGATATGTATAGAGTCCCCCTCTCCATCTGAGGAAGATATGTCCCAATGCGTTCCTGAAACTGAAGATACAACCAAGCATATACACAGAGAGACACAGAAAATGTGCACATATATACATATGTAGCAATGAAAAATTAAACTTATAAATTAGAGACAGTAAGAGATACACAACAGAAACAAGTTACAACCATCAAAGTAGCACATATAACAAAAACTACTGAAAGGTCATGAATTCACTTCTAGCACTTCCCAGTTAATGTTTTCAAACTCTGTTTGACTGCTGGTAACAAAGCAGCAAAAAGCAAACCCACAGGCGGATGGGGCAAGATGCCGTTCTTTCTACAGCCACTGCTTTAAGCACTAACGCTAGGTGTGTGAGTGGCGATGTGGATAAGACCTTAACCTCTCCTGAGCCTTTATTTCATTGTGCTGATGTAAGCACAGTCTACAGAGCCCCTGCAGCACGGGAGGTGCTCAGTCAATGGGGATGAGGAGAAGTTGCCTGGCCGTTAGATAAGTCATTCTCTTATCACTCTCTCACCTGCCGGGTTGTTCCGGATACTTCTGCTTGGTGTAGGCCTCGAGCGTGGCATAAACCTTCTCTCGAAGAGTCTCCACCTCAGAGGGGTTGGACAATCCCTTGGCATCTGCAGAGAGCAATGGGTTTAACTTCTGGTTAATGCCTCAGCCGGACACTCCTCCGGACAGACAGTGTCCCTGTCGTACTGGCCACCTCCCCTAGCGTTAGGAGAGACACATGAACTCAAGCATGGGGACAGCTGGGAAGTAGGTAGATCACCTGTGCTGGACAGCAGTCCTTTCTGTGCATAATCTCCCTAATGAACGCTCAGCTCTATGAACTTTCAACTGTTAATAGTTAAATGAACCCTCTGCTGAAAAGTGACATTCACACGTGTACGGGATGCCTTCTACATGTTGAGTGTGACTGTGTGGTAAGACGGAGTATGAACACTAAACCCATACATGGCCTGCAGCAGAGTTACCCTAATCCTGGAGCTAAAGGGTGCCCATGTGTCACATGCTACTTCAGAAGGCTGCACACACAGCAACATTTGATGAAGTTGGTCGCTGCCTCCTCTTGAAGGACTTTGCATCTGGACCTCCGGGATGCCACTCCCTTCCCAGGGACCACACACTAGGCTCCATTTGACAGTTATTTCTCCCACCAGCTTGTGAAATTCTCAGTCTCCAGCCCTCTTCTCTGCAGTCTTTGCTCACAACTGATCTCTCATCAGGTTTGTGGCTGCCTCCCAGCTTTTATACATACATACATACATACATACATACATACATACATACATACATACATACATACATACATACATACATACATTTTGGTCCTGACTTCCCCTGTGAAGTCTTTTCTCTGAGATGTCTACTGTCCATCTCCAAGATCATTGTCCAAAGAGACAAAATCCTGCTTCCAACCCACTCACCCTTAGAACTTGCTTCCCCTGGAGTTTTACCCATGTCAAATGAATGGAAATTCCATTTCTACAGTTGTTCTGGGAAATGAAACACCCCTGAGACTCATTTGACTTCTGTCTTTCTTCTGCTCCCTACGTCTAATCCACCAGTAGATCCCAAAGACTTTACCTAGAGATACACCCAGACTCTGACCACGTTTAACCCCCTCCTCTTTCACAGCGAGTCGCTATATTTCTCATCTTCTCCAGCTGCCCCTTCCCCCAGCCAATGGAACTCACACCCAGTTAACATCCTCTCAGGATGGCTCTGGAGAGGGAAGGTGGTAAAGAGGAGGCTCTCCACCCTGATGGGTTCTGGGCTCAAGCTGCTCTGTCTCAACTGAGCGTGGAAGTAGGGCGGTGGGGGGTGGGTAATAACATCAGAGCCCCGGAGGTTAACCTTGAGAAAGGAACAACACTCCCGTGGCCAGAGTTAAACAGAAATCACCTGGGTTAAAGAGCACAATGGCTCGCAGGCACCCGAGCTCTGACTTATCCATCTGCATGTCTTTCATCTTGGAAACCAGCTCTGTGAGGACTCTGTTCACGAGAAGCAAGGAAGGGAAAGAGAGAAGAATGAGTCCCAGGCCAAGGACTAACAAAATGAATTCCGCCACTACTCGTGATGGGCCTGCTCAGGTTCTAGACACTGCTGAAGGTCTGGTATTGGGGTGCAGGGATGAAGACGATGGAGCCCCTCATCCTAAGGAACATATAGTGTGGAGAAGAAACTGGCGTGGGAGCTACCAGCTTCATGGAACGTGCCTCCAGAGTTCGAGAGCCCTCCAGGCAGGAAGCAATAACCTCACAGCAGGGAATAGAAAGGCGACTCAAACTAGTTGGAAATAAGAAACGCAGCAGGAAGAGCCAGCCCACAACACTGTACGTGTAGAAGAACCTGAAGAAGGCAGCAGGGGTCAAAGGGCAAGTATGGCCAGGAACTATTAACGTGCTTGATTGCGTCATGGGAAAAGACGGGGAAGAGACAGACTATATAAGGTGAGCATGTATGTCTCCCAAAGAGACCACTATGTGGGGGGGGGGGCTGGATACTGGAACTCAGTTGACTACTTTCAACTTTCACTTTCTCTTTACCAGAAGCCCATTCTTTTAGCTTCAAGTCACCAATCTACTTATTACTTTATTCATTGTTTACTTTATATTATATATACTTTATATTGTATTTATATTATTCTTTACTTTTTTTAAAATGCACTTTAGTACAATTAAGGGAGAGAGTCTCTGACATCCACGGTGTCACTTTGTGACTGAGCTTGCTTCTGCTGTAGCCTAGAGATCTGGGGTCCAGAGAGAAAGAGTCCAGAAAAAAAAAAGTTAGCCCAACATAGCAGTCCTCTTGAAGATGCATCCTAGACCCTTGCTCCATCCCTGGCCCCTGGGATGAGTTGTTCCCCTTCCCTACCTGCGGCTTACCAGCTGATGTCAATGGTCCACCCAAGTCAAAAGCATGAGCGTAGCGGGCCCTTCCATCCGTCAGGCAATGATGATGGCTCTATTTTATTACAATCACCTTTGCCAAAACCCCTCTCTCAATCTCCAGATTTATATTTTCACATGCTTAATCGTCTCTGGAAACTGGGCTCACACCTATAATTCCAGCATTCAGGAGGCCGAAGCAGGAAGATTATCACAAGCTTATGCCCAGTCCGAGCTATAGAACAAGACACTGTCTCAGTACAAAAAAATGGTTTTGATATAGTCATATGCACCTATTTGGCCTGCCTATTGTACATCAGCATTACATAGAGGGAGAGGAAGAAAGAAGAAAAAGAGAGAGAGAAGTGTGTGCATACGCAATGTGCGTATACACACTGTGCGCAAATACTGGAAACAGAAGGAAATTACAACCTGTCAAAGATGGAGCCAACACCAGCACTGTGAGCACTGCTCCTGTGGACATGGAGGCCTGTGGCCAGCAGGATGCCATCTTGGACAGATACCGAGCGGTGGGAGAAGGAGGCAATCAGCAATTCATTCCACCCTGCAAGGGTAGAGAGGAGACCTTGTGGGGAAATCAGTCACATGCCTGCTTCTTTGGTAGTCAGCAATGCATGGCTTTTCATCCCATGTAGTGAAAGCAGAACTGAAAACCCTGGGATGGGGAGGCTAAGACGAGGCTCGGGTGACACATGTAATTAGTGACAAAAGAAAGGCCGGGGCTAGAGTTTCCTGACTTCGCGGCTCTGCACAAACCCCTGCAGCTTCTTAGATGCAGACCAGAGTGACAGCTTGAGAGCAGGGACTCTTTTTGTCACCGTTGCCAACAAATATGAATTGAAGATCTGCCAGACAATAGTCACTGTTAGCTGAATGACGGAGACAGTGACTGTACCTCATCGTCTCCGTCCCAGGACCTGACAACCTAGTTGTATTTCTTTGGTGTCATCTATAGCAACAGCACAGTATGTCGCTTTCAGGGGACGCTCAGTGATCGCTCATCCTCTAACAGGGATGCGTGAGTGGACTGGTTCCCAGTGCTCCGCCAATCCTCACGAAATCTCCCTGATGGCTCAGTGACAACGAGGAGCTACGGCAGATGCCAACAGACTGCAGTGTCTCGGATACGGGCGACAAGCTTGTAGCACAAAGAAGCTTAAGGTGGAGGAAGCCTTGAGCCCCAAGTAATGTAGGCCTAAGCAGAAATTTCTAGCTTGCTTGCTCTCTCTCTGGATGTGTGTGTATGTGTGTGTGCGCATGTGTGTGTGCCCATGCATGTGTGCACGTGTGGAGGCCAGAGGAGGACACTTAGCATTCCTACTCCATTCCTCTTTTCCTTTATTCTCAAGACACAGGGCCCCTCGGTGAACCCGCAGATTGCTGTTTCAGCTAAGCTGACTGGACAGCAAACCCTCAAAATCCTCCCATCTCCGTGCCACTCCTAACCCCTAGAGCTTGGGTGACAGGCACATGCAACCTCAGCCAACTTCCCTCTTCACACATGTGTTGGGGAGCCTGTCTCAGTTCCTTACGATTGTACAGCATGCACTTTTACCCACCATGCATGCCATTTCTCCAAGCCCCCCAAATCTCTGGCTTTCTTACTTCACCTGTGAAGTGGAAATATCTCCATTTGCCAGTCTTATAGTTGTAAGATGCACTTCAAATTATCTTCAATAAAGTTATTTATAAATCTTTGAAGTGAAATGTAAAGTATAAAACTATAGACATTTTTGCATGGGGGAAAAGCCCTACTCTTCCATGAGTGAAGTTTCATTTGGGAATGGAAGTCCTATGGCAGGACCATTTAAACCTACAGGTCTGCAAAGGACATAAAAGAAGGCTGGACACAGTGGCACACACCTTCAATCTCAGTGCTTGAGAGGCAGAGGTCGGCAAATCTCTGTGAGTCCAGACTGGTCTCCAATAGTGAGATCAAGAGAAACAATTGCAAGCTGTTCCTTTTCGGGTTCCACGGGTCATTTCAAAACAGTAGCCCTAGGGATTATCTCAGGGCAAGATGAACCCCAATATCTTACCTGCCCGGAGCAGAATGACCTGGTCCTCCAGGGTGAGATCTGAGAAGTGGGGGATGCGTTTGGCCCACTCAACAAGGGTGAAAAGCTGCTTGTCGGCAGCATGACATATGTTAGTAACCGGATCATTCGTCTGAAAAAGGAACAGGTTTCTATGAGGTCCTGGGACTCTAAATACCCCTTGTGACGTCCAGCCCCAGCCAGGAAAGGAGGCTGAGTGGGATCTGACAACATACCGAGTTCTCCATGTTCATGTCACCATAGGATTCTGTCTTTGGTTCCACAGCAAGCTCAGCTTCTAGAATCCTCTCCACGGGCATGTCTTCGTGGCCACTGTTGGCACATTCTGCCTCACTCTCAGCTCGCTCCCGGCTCCTCTGCCTTTCTTCTTGCACAGCTGGCATGTGGCAAGACCGACAGAGGTTACAGAGTGCCAAGGACCAGTGTGGGACAGTTACCAATCTAAAGTTTCTCCTGTATAAAATGAGACTCATCATGGTATTGAACCAGGGACACTGTAATGCTGACAGATGGAACAAAGCCAGCAAAGCTGTTTCCTTGTCAGGGTAGGGATGGGTCTTTAGTCAAGTTGTTTCCATTGCATTACAATGACAATCTTCCTATCTTGGCTTCTTTAAGCTCCAATTCCACCCTTCTTTGAAGGAGCTACCATCTCCTTGCTATTCCCATTGTGTCCATCATCCTTCCTATTCTGCTGCCTCTGGTGAGCCGTGAGCTTGCAATGGTTAAGGAGCAAGCCCATTACTGCAAAACCTCGCCTTGTCAGATTCTATGCATCAGCCCTGGCATTCACGTCCCATTAGGTAGGCCCCCTGTGCACCAGCTTGAACACAACATCACCTGATCTGACTTGTCAGGGAAGATCTTCAGGGAGCCAGCTGTGGGGATTTAGTAAGTGAAGGGGTGGAAGGATGTCACCTAGAAGACATTTCAGAATGTGCACTGATTTCATGGGTGGGGGAGGGCCCATAGGCAAAGGTGTAGGCTGGAGTTACTTCTACATTCCCCAGACTTGGCGTTTTCATTAAAGTTCATGCTAGCTCTCAGAGTGCTTGGTCCACACATTAGGGTACAAGGCAGACCCCACACCCCACACTGCCCTTCCAAGGTGAAAAGTTTCTGTTGGGTTCCTTTCTATCTGCAAGGCTGCTGTTTCCAGCTTAGTCCCAGCAGCAACAAGCAGATTTCAATATTGGAAGATGGTTTGTATCCCCCAAAGGAACGAATTCTAATCTAACTTGGTTAAGCACCTTCCCAAGCAGCCTCTCCTCCAGGTCTCTCCCTCACTGCTTCCTGCCCATAGGCCAAGGAGCCCTTATCCTCTGAGGCTATGATGAGCTATGGAGCTGTCTGAAGGACTGGATCTGCGGCGCTGCACGCTGAGACTCTCTTGTGAATAATGAGACTGATCCCTCAAGGCCAGAGAAGAGACCTAAAAACCACCACTAAGAATCCCTACCAAGTAACAATGTTAATTATGGCCCAGAGAAACAGGAAGAGGAGAGGAGGGAAGGAGAAAAGGAAGAAAGGAAAGAGATAAGAAAACAAAGAGAAGGAGAAAAAATTGAAACAGAACAGAGAGGAGAAAAAGGCGAGAGAAAAGCACACACGACTGGGAGCCAACGACACCTCTGCCACATGCATGCCGATGTCCTCAGATCTGTCTATCACTCAGCCTCCTCCCAAGCCGTGGTCTGAAATTGCAGTGGTTGCCTGAGATGAATTTGTGGGGATTACCAAAAACAATGTAAATTTTTCCATAGAATATCTATTTCCCCTTTCCCTTTGTCTCCCTGCCCTGGGGGCTTGTGTCTCACCCACAGCCTTCCTGCCTAGCCCCTTCTTCTCTGTTTCCCTTCCTTTCTCCTTGAGTCTTTGTTCAGTGACAACCTGTGGGAACTATAGTGCGTAGTTTTCTCTCAGTCGGATTTTCTGGCTGAAGTTGAATGCTCTTACACATATCTTTAAGAAATCAATACATTCCTATTTGTCCTGATTTTTTAAAACAGTAGCGAACGGAGTCAAGCTCTTTCTGTGATCGTCAATCAACTCTCTGAACAGTCTTGTAACACTCGAGGAAAAACCCTGAAGCTTCACAAAAAGCCTCGGCTTCGGGAAACTAGGTTTCACTTCTCATTTGCCATTAATGGGTGAGAACTGGCTACTCTCTCCTCCCGTTAGTACTATAAACCGCACTGCTACAGCTGAAGCAGCGTATCATTATCAGAGGCTATGCTACATGGCATATCCTCAGCTTCTGCTACAGCATGCATCGTGAGATACCCGCGACTCTAGCTCATCTCCAGTTTCACCCATCCATGTAGTCAACAGCTATTGTTTATTTTCAGGGTCTCCAGCAGTCAACATTAATGGAGGATTTTTCCAAATCAGAAGCTATATTTCATATTCAATACTTTATATAGGTTATTATATCTCACTTAGCCCCTTCCGATAACAGGAACTGGATAACCTGTCTGAAATCAAAGACTAGGAAGTGCTGATGGCAGCCTAGGGACCCAGGCTGGCTAGCTCCAGAGCCCACTTGAAGGCCTTCCACACTGCCTCCAGGGCACCAGGGCGGCCCAAACTAGCAGGACAAAAGGGTGTCTATACCATATATAGCCTTGAAACGGCAAGGTTTTTTTCCCCCATTTCTCTTAGTGAGATGTGGATGTTTTGGTGGGGAATGGCTTAACCCGGCCATCATGTTCACACTGGTGTCTCCCCTGAGGAAAGCCACAGAGGGGCAAGGATGGAAGCAGGGAAGCAGTTTGGGTTGCCATTGGGTTCTCGGGGTCTTTTCCTCATCTGCCAGCTGGTTCCTGTTGGTTGGGTGATTCTGAAAAGTACCCTTCTCCTGTCACATTTCCTTGTTGGTGGCATCGCCTCTAAGCATGGGCTCAGGGAACTGTTCCTTCATTGGTTCTTTCTGGCAGACTTCCTCAACCCCACAACAAGAGGTGTTGAGGGAACCCACTCAGTGAGTCGCTCTACCTGCAAGAGGAGGACATCCTTCCTGCACACCCACCGAGATTCCCCAGGAACACCGGGCACCTGCACAAAGTCCTCTAATTAATTAACTGCCCACTTCAATTCATTTGTGTTACTTAGCAGGATGGCTTTCGATCTTTTAAAGCAAGAATACCAACGAGGAAAAAGCACTTTCAGATTTGTTACGCTCTGACACCAAGGAGAGCCCACTAACTCACACTATAAATTAAAAGTTGAAACCATTTAAATGCCCAGTGACATTCTCTGGAACTGAGAAGGCCAGTTCGTCAGACCTGTAAATGCCAATAATCCACCAAGACTGAGGGATATGCCAACATAAAAGGATTATAGCCGACCGGGCTTATAAATCCTAGAGGGCAGTGACAAACCTGCCCTTTCCCCTCCAGTGAGAAGAAGACTGGAGCAGGAAGCCAGCTCCACCTTGAAGGTCAGTCTGATGCTCCCTGGGTGCCACCGAGAACAAGGCCTCTAACACCTCTGAGACCCGCTGCCCTCTTACTGGAAGGAAAATGGAGAGGGCCCTGTGTGGGTACCCGTCTCTGGGCTCCCAGAGGAGAGAGATGACAGAGGAAGGGATGTCTCCTGCCCTCTGAGCTCTGGAGGTAAGCCTTGAGAAGCCAGGGCCCCTACGCTCAACCTCCACATCAAACCTCTCCCTCCCGGCGTCCAGTGGAGCCCAGCTCTTCCTTGTACTTCTGTCTTCTTAGCTCTCGGCTCACAACCTGCTCTCCTGGAGTAGAGGGGAACAGCGGAGCACCTCACCTTCCCTCTTCATGCCCATGACCAGGCACTTCTGGTAGCGGCAGTACTGGCAGCGGTTGCGCTGGCGCTTGTCGATGAGGCAATCTTTGTTGTCCCGACAGGTGTAGATGAGGTCTTTCCTTATGGTTCTTTTGAAGAAGCCTTTGCAGCCTTCGCAGCTGTACACGCCGTAGTGTTTGCCTGGTTCCAAGAGAATATTCCATAGACTCAGGTTTCTTACAGCAAAGAAGAAGCCCGTGGCTACCCCCTAAGGAGACAGCTACAGCCCCTAAGCACCAATAACGACTCCCAAAGAGTCCAAACTGCACCACAGGACCCAAAGTTAGCATAAATAACCATTTTTTTTTGGTATCTTCCCTCCAACTCCAGGCAGCATCATTAGAAAATGCCTGACCTCAGATTTTGTTGACATTTATTTTATCAAAGCAACTCTTGGATTTGGATAAGGAAATGCCCCACCTCAGCTCAATATTAATATTTTAGTGTACATAACAAATACAAAACTGTTCAATTGCCATGTATTAGTATCCAGCAGGAGAAGAACCTTGGTTTAATTGATATTTCTCAAAGCTGAAGCCCAAGGTCTCAGGAAACCCACTAAAACTTATTATCTTGTGCCATAAACTATGAACAATCCTGAGCTATTGCCTGTTGGTGCAAAAAAAAAATGCTATAAAATCCTTACAGCATAGCATCATACCCAACCTTGAGCAGAACATACATTACTGGTAAACAGTAATTTTGCTTCATCTAGAATAATTGGTTGCATGCTTCACTGTCTCTGGGACCTATAGTTATGCCTGGAAAGAATGGCTAATTTCTATCAAGAGAGCTGCTTGCCACCCCTGTCTCCATACAGATGCCGTGAGTCAATCACAGGGCTTGCGCTAAGGCAGTGGCTCTCAACCTGTGGGACACGACCCCTTTGGGAGGGGTCAAATGATTCTTTCATGGGGGATAGCAGCTATTCTGCATACCAGGTACCTTATCATTCATAACAGCAGCAAAATTACAGTCATAAAGGAGCAATGAAATAATTTTATGGTTGGGGGATCACCACACATGAGGAACTGTATTAAAGGGTCACAGCGTTAGGAAAATTGAGCACCACTGCTTTAAGGGAAGTCTCTATGCTGTACACTAGGCAGCTATGGTCACACGGATGGAGTCACAGAACTTGAAATGTAGTGAAGCTGATCGTTTAAAACACTTTTAGGTCAAATTCTAGAATACAAAATGTGCTTCCATGTAGCCACAGACCCAGTTATCTAATTCTGTTTTATTTCTGTTGATGCTAAAATGCATGGGGAATCCCTGGGAACTTGCAAATGTCACTTCATGCACCCCAGAGCCTCCCTGTCAGTGGAGATCATCCTATGAGGTGCTGGCGAAAGACAGCCTGCCTGATAATTCGTTGTGTCGAATTCACTGGCTATGCTAATTTTTGGAATTCACAGCAATGATAAATATGGGCCTTCATCTTGGCCCCAGGTAACTTAATAGTTTCATCTCTGGAATATTCAACTTTGAGGAGCAGGACCCTAATTTGACCATAGTATGATAGTCATCCCATGACTTTACTACACACAAAGGGATCTACCACCTTCCATTAAAACAACCAAAACAAAGAAAATGCTTTTGTTGGGTTGTGAGACATTCTGTCATGGCAACAGTTGTGTCTTCATGATTTAAAAATGAGTTGTAAAGGCAAGCAGATGTTGGTCATGAAGCCCAAGAAATCTGAGGTATAGGCAGCTTTCAGTGTTACAGCCTGATGTGATGGAGACACGTTCAGAAAGCCCTCATGACCTGCTATAGACAGGCATGCTCTGTCTCCTAGGAGAAGACTGTGTAACCCAGGCTTGCTTCAAACTCATGATCCCCCTGCCTCACCACTGAGTGCATGAGTGCTGGTATTACAAGCAGGGACCCAGCACACATGTCATTCTCGTTCTCAAACTCAAATGTGTTAAAAAAAAAACTGATGGAGGAAGACGTTGGGACAGAAAGAATGGAGAGGAAGGGAAAAAAGCAATTTTGGTAAAATGGAAGAGGACAAGCCAGTGGAAACACATTCATGTCCATAAAGGCATGTTAAAAAAGAAAAATCTAGCATATTGTGAAAGGATAGAACAAAATAGGCTAAATATTTAAGAGTTTCTCTTTCATGGGGCTATTATGGAAAATTTTTTACTTTCTCTTTGTACTTTTATGATTCTTCCCACTTTTATTGGTTTTATAATTATGTATTTGGGACACTTGATGATTATAAGAAATAATTTTTTAAAAATTAAAGGAAATCTGGCATGGGATATTTGATCATCACTTAACATCTCAATCCCAGACACGCACACTATTGTGTTGCTCCAGAGAGTAGTCTATGAAACATTTTTACCGAAGCTAATCTTTCAAGATAGAAATGTGTTTTAGAATCATAAAGACTACAGGCTTTGGACCCCATGAACATAATCCATAGGCTAGCTTCCCCTCCGCCCCTTACCCCGCTGGACCACCGTAAAGGGTCTTTTCATTTCACTGGCTGCTGTATACACATGGAGCAGAGGAGGGCCCTTCTCTGGAACTCTGTCTCAGGGGACCCATACCTGAGGATCTGTCCCCACAGATGGCACAGATGTGTTTCACCAGAGACCCGGGGCTGGTGGATGGGTAGTTCATGTTTCCAATCCCAGGCAGACCTGGTAAGGGCTTGATGTCCTCAGAGCTGCTGACACTGTTGACCACATTTAGCTGCAAGAGATGCAAGCGAAAACATAGAATAAGACATAGACAGGGCAAGGCAATCTCCCAGGCCTCTTGCGAGGAGTGTGCACTTAGCTCCATTTCAAGAAGTAACTTCCAAGTACAGTTTCCCAACTGCTCATCTGTGACATGAATGTGCACCATGGGACAGGTGCACAAGATGAAAGGAAACATTTCTAGAAGCTAAAGCGTAACTGGAGCAGCACAGCACACCTCTGCTGAGCTGTCGGTGTGCCTTCCCTCGACTCATGTGTTTCACTTGAGCTAAACTGTACTGCACACAGAGCCGATGTCAGCTGTGTGATTTTAAATTTTTTATCAACTACTGACAGCAAATTCAGCAGTGCACCAGGAGGAGCTATGGCCCTTGGGCAAGACATGCAGACGCTAAAAGCCAAGCCTTCTCCTACCCAAAAATGCAGATCCACTCACTAGTCAATCACCAGACATTCCCCAGGGCTCTGAGACAAAGTGCTTAGTTTGGGTTCATGAAAAAAATGGAAGCGAAGGGCAGGTGCTTGACTCATCTCTGTGAGCTCGCTGAAGATGCTAGCCTAGCCCCAATGCTTTGTCTCCGCAATGCCTGGTAAGCCCTTCTCCCCACCCCACGCCTCATGGCATGGAGCTGGTGCTTGTGGATGTCTGAATAAGTCAGTTTCACTTTCCTGGTCCCCATTCCTTGTCAAAGTTGAACATTTCCTCCCCACCTATCCTGGGACCCTTAAGGTGTCCAAGAAGTTGGAGCTCAGTGTCTGTCGTCATCAGAGAAAACAAGTTGAATCAATCTGAGGCAGTCATCCAGTCAGAAACAGCCTGTAGGTACACAGCAGCATTCTCAACAAGGCAAAGAGAGACATATAACCTAGATGGTCTGTCTCTTGGTCCTCAAAATGTTTGGTCTCCTCAAGGAGTCAGAATATGCACAATTATGAACCCGTATTAGAGGGGCTCAGTCAGTAAAGTACTTCCTGTGCAAGTGTGAGAGCCTGAGTCAAAGCTATAGATTTTTTTTAAGTCAAAATATGGTGGCATGCACTCAGAAACCCAGGACTTGGAAAGTGAAGACAAGTGGATCCCTGGGACTCTCTGGAGGGCTAACCTAGGCAGCAGCAGGTTCCAGGCCAGTGAAAGACCAGGCTCAAAAGAAGGAAAGGAGGAAGAGACTGAGGAGGAGGAGGAGGAGAGGAGAAGGAAAGAAGAAAGCAAAAACAGAGAGATGTGAATAACACCTGAAAAACAACTGAAGTTGTCCCCTGGCCTCCATAGGCAACCTCACACACGTGTGCATCTTCAAACACACACATGCATGCACACACACACACACACACACACACACACACAGAATGCACATGCAAATGGAAGGAAGGGAGGTGGTGCAAGTCTGCATATGTGAACCTGCTAGAAACATCAGGAAAATATCTGAGGGCTGACACAGGGTTCACGGACTTCCTGTCATATTCATGAAAGTTTAATTATGTTGTCTAACCATGTAGCTGGAAGTCCAAATTGAACCAGAGGTGCGATTTCTCTCCTATTCTGGGACTTCGATGTAGAAAGAAAGACCAGTAAAACATAGCCGATAATAGCGTCAAGTTAGGTTCCTTTAAAAACCAGTAGCTTTTCAATTCACTAAGCAAATATTTACTGAGCATGGGAGACAGACAGAGGCTCTGGGCTAAAGGCTGTGAATATTTTATTAATTTTTATGATGGATGAAAATGTGTGATGGAAGAATTCTTTTCCACTTTTTATGTGAGGTTAAAGCCAGGCTATCTGGAGCCCACACCCAGTATTTCACCCTGTGTCTGTGTAGTGTAGACACGTTCTACACCTGGGAACTCTGAGAGAAAATGATGACCATGGTTGGTGCCTGGAGATTCTCACATGGTGGATCTGAGGACTGATCTTGCGGAATTTCTACCACTTCACTCATGACACGGATGTACCTTCACAGGTTTAAAAAAAAATTGCTAACATGGGCGGTGGTGACGCATGCCTTTAATCCCAGCACTTGAGAGGCAGAGGCAGGTGGATCTCTTTGAGTTCAAGGCCAGCCTGGTCTACAGAAAAAGTTCTGGGACAGCCAGGGTTACCCAGAGAAACTGCGCCTCAAAAGAAAGACTCGGCGGTTAAGAGCACCAGCTGTTCTTCCAGAGGACCTGGGTTTAATTTTCTGCACCCACATGGCAGCTCACAATTGTCCGTAGCTCCAGTTGAAGGGGATCTGACACCCTCACATAGACACACATGCAGGCAAAACACCAATGTACATAAAATAAAAATAAACCATTTAAAAAGATAAGTAAATTTTAAAAAGAAGAAGAAGAAGGAGGAGGAGGAGGAGGAGGAGGAGGAG